>JAHHFK020004850.1:0-58538 GCA_024533555.2 Aedes koreicus
AGACTGAAAATTTGTCCGTTTTATTGTGTTTTCCTGAAAAGAAAATTCATGAGAAGAATTCACCAAATCACTCCAACGATAAATCTTTCAGCATCTCCATTGCGTTTAAAAATGGTTATTCCAAGTTTCTAACGTTTGCTGCAACAATAGGGGCACTCCTCATTTGACCCCTTTCCAAACTTTGAACAGAGACTTTTGAATCTTTTACATTTCATCAATGCAGTGACGAAAAGACACTCATTCGCCCATCAAGCCAGCCGGGTGGTAACCGAACAGTAGCACATCGAAAGAATCCCTCGCATCCCTATTTTTCAGTTAAAAATCCAAAACCACCCACTGCACCCGCTGCTTCATCCGGCGATAGCGAACCATATTTTCCACCGAGCAGGCAGGCCGTGCTTTCCTCCGGGGTATTGTTTATTATTTGATGCTCGTTTCCCGCCTGCACGCGCTTGAAACGGCCTGCTTTGATCGAGAGATTTTTTCCATCTATCTAGTATTCAGCGCCTACTGACTTTTCAAGAGCTACGCTTGAGATGGAAGGCGAATGTTTCGATTGGGGAAATCGACTCCCACGAGTTTGTGTGAATCCATTTGCGGGGAGCTTTGGTGGTGACTTTTTTTTTATGCCACGCTCGGGGGGAAAGTAAACACGTTGGCTGGCATTTATGATGCCAACCAGGACTTTTTTTTGTGTGTGGCTGCCTGTTTTTTTTTTTTGGGTTTTTGTAAAGAGGAGCGGATTCATGATGGAGATTATGATTTTGTCTTACCGATTTCGGTGCAAACTATGTCGAAGGTTGTGTGTTTACCTGTAAGCAGAAACGAAAAAATAAATTAATACAATGTATGATGGCGTTTGACGTAACCTACAAAACTTCAAATAAAGTCCGGCAAAGTCCGAGAGCGAATATTACGTAATTACCCACTTTTGTGAGTGATTGGGTAATAGTCTTGTTATGAATTCACAAGAAACCAAGGCAACTTCAGCGACTCAGAAATCCCAGTAGGCTTTGCATTCCGGGTAAATTCAATTTTTTTTTGCTCACAAACTTTTCAGCTTGAATTCCATCAAATGACATCCACTTCAGTGGAAATCGTATTCTCTTTGATGGCATTGCTTCCTGAGCCATCCTATCATGCCGCCGGCTTCAACCAACCTGGAGCCTCTTGAAAACTTGAAACGTGTTATCTTCGTTTCACGTTTTTATATTATTCATTATTTTATATCTCCCGTTACCTCTTTGGGTTCCCGGCGTTGTCCTTGCACAAGCATAGCCAGTCGCAAGACCTGAAGCACGTCCTTTCGTCCCACAGACTTCTTGGATGGCAAAAAACCATTTTCCTTTTGCTCGGAAACAGTCACCAACATTTCTCGTTCCCAACTTCAACCACGCGCCTCCATCGTCGGATGATCACCCTTCATCCCGGCAAGGGAGAAAAGCCCGGACCGGAGTCTTTCTTGGAAAGCACACGGGCTGCGAATTTATCCTTCCTGGAGAGCCAGTCTCATCGTCGTCGTCGTCCTTCGTTATGGGACTACCCTAACCTTCCGGGTAGAGCACAGAGAAAGCAGAAGCAGCCATAATCCTGATCCCAATGTGTTTTTGGGCTCGGCGCTGTGCTGAAGCAGCTTCAACTGCTATCTGCCACCTTCTTTTTTTCTTTCTTCCTCGTGCTGTTGTTTGCCTTTTTTTCCTTCGGAAGCCTTCAGCTAAATTACGGAGGAGAAGCACATCGTTCACAAACCACCGCACATCCCCACCACTTCCCCGTGTTCATTGCTGCTCTTCCAAGAAGGGATTTAACGACGGAGGAAAGGAGACGGCGGTTGGGATTTAGGATTCCGAGAAAGGACCGGGGACTGTAAAATATGTGTGTAACTCTCTGAAGCCGAAACGTGGTACAGTACATGCGGAATGGAATAGAACTCGGTTGAAGGACGATCCGAGCGATTGAGGGGGGAGGGGGTTGGGCGATTGTCATTCGAACGACAACGGGTTTCTGGACGGATTGGCAAAAACGAGCTAAAAGTTGCCACCTTTGCTGGAACCAGTCCAACTCGGATGCGACTCAGTGCCAATCAGCGGTGGAATGTCGGGCGATGAATTCATTATTCAATAGGGATACTGCTGCTCGGGGTGAACAGTTTGATTCATAAATCAATAAGCTTGCGATTGTTCTACACCGGTAAGTTGCTTAATGTGGTCGATTTCTGAAAATTTATTGAGGAAGTCGAGCTTAACCAAGCGGTTGAATCGATTAATTGTCTTTTAAATTTTCTGATTCAATGGCATCCCGCTGTTCGTCATGAATCAAATGTTTCCATACCTTCCCAAATACCGGCCTTCACTTCCATCAACTCACTCCGAACCTTAATTCCACTCGACGGAGATGTGGTAAGCTTGAAGTACATTTTTCCGGAATTTCTCCACCATCCATTATTTCCGATTGCCAGGCGAGATGGAGGGGGGGGGGGGGGGTGGTTCATGAAAAGGGACAAAATGCCACCAAATGTTTTCCGGAGCATCAGCAACTTCAGCTACTTCAACGGAGTGAGGGGGGGGGGGGGGGGGGGGGGTTAGTAAGAGTCTATCGTTCGGAATGTGCTTCTGCTCGCTTTCTCGCTTCTGTCCATCGAGAAAGTTAAAAGTTTCTACCTGTCTCCAAGGTTAGTTTTTTTCTTTTTCGTTAGTAGGAACCCCATCAACCCACCTCCTTCCACTTCCATCCAACCCGAGAACGCCAGGAAGATGAGATTGAAACTAGAATTTCTTCGTTCCTTTCCCTCCAGTCAGTGTTATAAATATCAGTTTAATTGTTTTGCTAGACAATTTTTCCCTTGTTCGTGCAGTCGACGTCGGAAGGATCCTGCTTTCTCGTTTGGCTTCGGATTGCGAAATTGTTCGAGTGAGTTGGATGGCATGGGGACGGAGAGTTTCTGTGTTGTTTTAAAATTCTTGTCGTTGTGTTTGTCTTTTCATTTTGGGATAACCAACTGTCGGAATCGGTTTCATTCGGTTGTACCCGCAGAAAGTCGCCACCGGGGGAAGATTTATGGATTCGATTTGCGGAGCTCGAATCGAGGCAGGACGAAGTGGAGCGCTGAGGGGCCATTCCGGGTGGTTGAGAAGATTGGATTTTCAGGGAGGTTGTGAGGGCTTCAAACGGGACATTGTTGTTTATAATGTTCAATTAGGGGTTTTGCTCAATTGATAGACACAAACTGGTGGACGACGAAACAAATCAATAACTTCAACTGAATTCTTGAGGAAAGTTTTCCGCAACTGCTTCAAAGTAGTTATGTGTACCAAAAACCCCTTTCGAAAAACTCACTTGACTATACATTTGCATTGAACTGAACCAAAATCAGCACGACCTGCCAAGAAAAGTTAAACTCCAACCGTACAGGGGGGTGCCAAATAGAGAAGGACAAAGTTTATTTCCAGCAATCGCTTTCGAGCGGTCACCGCCCGGAATACGAAATATCCCCATCCGAAAAAGTCTACCACCTTTCGCATTGTATCGCTGAACCTACGGCAAGAAAGAACTCCTAATCACCCTTTCAACTCCCCCTCGACTAGGTGCGAAATGGAACCGTGGTTGAAAGTTTTCCACGAGCACAAGTGAGCTTCGGCCCGGTTTGCGTACCTGATGTTGTTGCCATCAGCCGAGGCACCCACTCCGGTCGACTTCTGTTTCGCGTCATACCGACCGAATCCTACATAAAGTGATTTTCCAAGCTGCCTGACACGGGGGGTGGGTGGATGGCGGCTGCGATCAAGTTGTTTGAATTGCAAAACCAAAAAAAGGAAAAACGGTCTCAAGCGCACCGAAATGGAGCGGGTTAGCCTTTCTTGGCTGACGGTGGGTTTTGCTAGGCCGGAAGGAAATCTTACATGTTAAGATGTAGGCGTTGGATTTGATATGGAAGTGTTTTGGAGGGGAGCATTTGCAGGAAAATTTGACAGAATTTTGCATTTTGAGAAGTTTTATAGAAAGCAGAATTTGAATTTATTTGAAGCTTCAAAAAAAAAATAGACATCTTTCAAAACTTTTTTTATAACCTAAAAATAAAAAATATAAATAAAAAATAATTCAGAAAATAAGTTTCATACAAAGTTTTCTGACAAATTTGTATGATTTTTCTCTCAATCCACTTCGTTGGTTATGTTTTATAAATTCTTCGTATCAGTTAAAATTTCAACCATCGGACTTTGAAAAATATATTGAAAAAATTATGTCCATGACAAATAGAACTTTTTCAAAAATTAGTCTTGAGCAGTGATCCAAAGTATTTCTGGAATGTTTCCAGAGTAAATTTGAAATACAAAAGTAGATCTGGGCTACTTACGTCTGAGTAGTTTTTTACGAAGATGCCAGAATTGTTTTAAGGTGCTTTCAGAATTCTTTTGGAATACTCTCAGAATAGTTTGAGATGCTTCCGGAATATTTCTGGAGTACTTCCAGAACAAATATAGAACACTTTCGAGTAGTTTAGGTTTAGGTTTCAGAATTGTACTAAGAGCTTTCAGAAGTGTTCTGGATTGCTTTCAAAATAATATGGGATACTTCCAGAGTATTTCTGAAATGCTTCCATGTAGTTTTTAGGATAATTACAGAAGCTGGAATACTTTCAGAACGGATTGGGATGCTTTCATAGTATTTCTGGAATGTTTCCAGAGTAGATCTTAAATATTTTCAAGTAGTTTCAAGGATGATTCCAGAATTGTTCAAACCCGGTTTCCAAACATGTCGCCAAAGCTTTGATTTCTTTTTGACAAAAAAAAAAGGATTTGCCGCTACAAAGCAATTCTAGATGGTTCGGAAGAATTTCTGTTCTACCTGGTTCAGTCCATTCTGATTCGGCTTTAGAGGCCGCCTGATAAGTTGATTGGCGTTGGAAATGCGATATGGCACAGGATTTTGATTGAGTTTTATGATTTTCAAAATGGAGATGATGTCAGATGCCACCTCCATAGGTATCCTGACAAATTGTGATTTAAAACATACAAAATATGTATAAACATCATAGCAAGACGAACAAGCAATTTTGTGTACTCGGAATGATTTTTTGCTCAATAACATAGAAATGAGTGCAAAGAAGTAGAAAATAGGTCATCCAAGCTGTCGCGGAGTTTAGAACCTAAGATCTACTGTAACAATAGCTTTATACCCAATATAAAGTTACGAACATATTCTATAAGTGTCCTGGAAGTTCAACAGATCTTGGGATATTATATGTCATCCAAACTGTCCTCGAGTTCAGAGTTGAAGATCTTCAGTTGTAATTGTAGCTTTTTGGACTATACAAAATGGCGATATGCATCAAGCCATGTTCATCGGTTCTTCCTGATGGTCAACTATTGATAACAGATATTACATATGACTTGGATTGATGCCGTCAATTTTTTACTCCAGTTCTTTCATTAGATAGCTCATTTCAGAAGCTGAATATCAAAATATAATATACCAAGAAATTGTTGAGCTTGACTATAACTACCTACATCTTTGTCAGAATTCGTCAAAGTTGTACGTATAATCAAGGGTCACAAAGTCACCATGTATCACATTTTCAGGTTCAACTTCTGAAGCTGCACAACTCAGAGGCTAAAGTTACAGCTGTAGATTTTAAGTTTTGAGCTCCAAGATAGTTTTGATAAACTAGAACATCCGAAGATTATCCCATAATGTATGTTGTTCTTCCAAGATATGCAATGAATATGTTTCACTGCTCTTCGTAGCTTTCCATAGCCAAGAAAGCTTTTGTTACTTCCAGAGTATTTCTAGAGTGCTTCCATGTAGTTTTAAGGATAATTCCAGAATCTGGAATACTTCCAGAATAGGTTGGGATGCTTCCGGAGTATTTCTGGAATGCTGCCAGAGTAGATTTTAAATACTTCCAAGTAGTTTTAAGGATGAATCAAGAATTGTTTTAATAAGCTTCCAGTATTTTTGTAACTCTCTCTGGCCTAGCTTTTTTCAAACAAGCAATTTAGTGTATTCTGAATGATTTTGTGTTCAATAGCATATAAATGATTAAAAAAAAGTAGGAAATAGGTCGTCCAAACTGTCCTGGAGTTAAGAACTTAAGATCTACTGTTGTAATTGTGGCTTTTTGGATTAAACAGGAGTTGCGGAATGTATCCAACCATGTCCATAGGTTCTTCTTGATGGTCAACTATTTATAACTGATATTTATGACCTGGGTTGATGCCGTCAATTTCTCACTGCAGTCCTTTCATTAGCGGATAGCTCATTTCAAAAGCCGAATATCAAAATATGATATACCATAAAATTGTTGAGCTTGACTATAACTACCAACATCTTTGTCGAACAAAGCATTCCCGTATCGCTAATATCCGCTGCGTCGTGTGGTTTGTACTGGAGGAATGGTTTGTTCGGCAAAGTTGTACGTATAATCAGAGATAAAAAAATTCAAGTATAAAAAAACTTCATAGCGGCAAACTTTGTTTAGTCCAGAAGCTATAATTACAGCTGAAGATTTTAAGTTTTGAACTCAAGGATAGTTTTGATAACCTAGAACATCCGAAGATTATCTCATAATGTCTGTTGTTCTTCCAAGAATTCAATGAACGTTTGTAAGTGCACCCGTCGATCAGCGCGCCCATTGTGTTTCGCCTTCCACCGTGCTACCAAGAAAGAATACTACCGCATGACACGATCAGTCATCGATCAACAATCAACGATCATCAATCTGTCACGAAGAGATGATCTTGCAAAAACGCCCAAGTTATACCTGCAAAAAAGTTGTGCTATTGATTTAGAGTTTCTTAAAATTAGTGCTTAAACTATCTTAAAGCAAACTAAATTGAACTCTTAAACCTAAAACTAATTAGTGGTTGTACTTTAATTAGTTGCTGAGCCATAAATATAGTACTCATACGGTGAGAAAATATCCTCGATTTATTCATGAATTTGTTTTCCATTCGTAAACATATGCTTCTCCTTTGCAACAGCGAAAATTTATCTAGAAAATAGTGAGAACAGTTACCATCTACTATTTTCAACTATATCGTTATTTGCCTATAAAACGGGTAAGAAACACAAATTTAGAACGTTTTTCCGATTTACTAATAGCATTGCATTACATAACCACATCACAGCTGCAGTTCAAGAGAGATCTGATATGTTCAGGAGTATAGCAAATTACCAAAAGTAAGTTTTTATTGGAATAAAGTAAGTTAGATTGCCTAACAATTTAATGTCTGTAGTTCTGTAGGAATTTATAACTCTCTCTGTAATAAAATTGATAAATTCGGCTAGTTCTGGCGACCTTCGCAGCTGTTTTCTAAACAATGTTTGTTGACCTTTAAGAATATTAATCGAATATGTTTGAACATTTATTGTAACTTTGTATAGCCTAAAAATTACTGCTACGACTGCAAATCTTAAGTTCTGAACGCCAGGACACCAGTTTGGATGACCTAGACCATCCCAAGATTATCATCTTATGTATTTTTACGTTCGAAAATATTCACTGAATATGCTTGAATACGTGACGTAACTTTGTATAGCCCAAATAGCAACTGTTGTAACCGTAGATTCCAAGTTCTTAACTCCAGGACAGTTTGGATTACCTAAAGGATCACAAAGTTATACAACAATGTCTGTTGACCTTCCAGAAGATTGATTGAATATTTTTGAATACATATCGTCACCTTATATAGCCCAAAAAAACTACTTTTACAACTGTAGATCTTATAAGTTGAACTTAAGAACAGTTTGGATGACCTAGAATATCCCAGGATTGTCGCAGTATGTCTGTTGACCTTCCACACTATTCAATGAATATTGTTTGATATATATTGTCCCTTGGCATACTCCAAAAACCTACTGTTGCAACCGTAGATCATATGTTCTGAACTCAAGGGCAGTTTGGATTACCTAGATCATCCCAGTATATCTCATTATGATATTTTTTACATTCGACATAATCCACTGAATATGGTTGAATACGTAGCGTAACGCTGTATAGCCCAAAAGCAATAGTTACAACTGTAGATCTGAAGTTCTGAACTCAAGTACAATTTTGATGACCTAGAACATCCCAGAAGGATACCAAAATATTGAAAGTTCATCAAAAAGAATTAAGTAATACGGTTGCACATGTACCATATTCGAAATATACGCTTGACACCATTAATAAGCCATTTACTTTTTCTTTCTGAACTTCTTCATATTCAGGTGTTCTAGGTCTAGGGGTTCCAAGGGTGCTAGGTAAATTAGGCTTTATACTCATATGTTTATTTTTTATTTTTCCCAGATAGAAGAGTTGATGTAGAACAAATTTGCCGGATTTAATGTACACTTTTATTCAGGCTGCGATTTTATACAGCCATTTTCTTTTTGGGGTCGTATATAACCCCTTAGGCCTGCAGATACTTCCAGATTTGCTCCGGAATGCCTCCAGAATAGTTTGGAATGCTACCATATTATTTTTCAAATGGCTGGATTTGGAATAGTTCCGAGTAATATTTAGTTTCCAGCATTGATTAAAGCTACGCTCAGATTTTTTTCTGAAATGCTTCCAAAATAACTTGGGATGCTTCCAGAGTAGATCTAAAGATCTTCTGAGTAGTTTTTAGCTTCCAAAACTGCACTAAGATGCTTCCATAACTGTTTTGGAATGCTTCAGAGTAGTTTGGAGTGCTTTCATAGTAGTTTCGGAATGCATAGAGATTAGATCTGGAATACTTTCGAGTTTTTAAACTGATTCCGGAATTGTTTAAAGATGCTTCCAGAGTATTTAAGAATACATTCAACATAGTTTCGGATGCTTCCAGAATATTTTTAGATACTTCCAGAGTAGATCTGGAATACTTTCGAGTAGTTTTTAACTTCCGGAATTTTACTAAGATGCTTCCAGAATTACTCTAGAATACCTCCAAAATAGTTTGGGATGCTTCCAGAGTATTTTTCAAATTGCTTCCAGAACAGATCTGGAATACTTCCGAGTAGTTTTTCGCTTCCAGCATTGTTTTAAGCTGCTTTCAGAATTTTTCTAAAATGCTTCCAAAATAACTTGCGATGCTTCCAGAGTATTTAAGAATACATTCAACATAGTTTCGGATGCTTCCAGAATATTTTTAGATACTTCCAGAGTAGATCTGGAATACTTTCGAGTAGTTTTTAACTTCCAGAATTTCACTAAGATGCTTCCAGAATTGCTCCAGAATACCTCCAAAGTAGTTTGGGATGCTTCCAGAGTATTTTTCAAATTGCTTCCAGAGTAGATCGGGAATACTTCCGAGGAGTTTTTAGCTTCCAGCATTGTTTTAAGCTGCTTTCAGAATTTTTCTAAAATGCTTCCAAAATAACTTGTGATGCTTCCAGAGTATTTAAGAATACATTCAACATAGTTCCGGATGCTTCCAGAATATTTTTAGATACTTCCAGAGTAGATCTGGAATACTTTCGAGTGGTTTTTAACTTCCAGAATTTTACTAAGATGCTTCCAGAATTGCTCCGGAATACCTCCAAAATAGTTTGGGATGCTTCCAGAGTATTTTTCAAATTGCTTCCAGAACAGATCTGGAATACTTCCGAGTAGTTTTTCGCTTCCAGCATAGTTTTAAGCTGCTTTCAGAATTTTTCTAAAATGCTTCCAAAATAACTTGTGATGCTTCCAGAGTATTTAAGAATACATTCAACATAGTTCCGGATGCTTCCAGAATATTTTTAGATACTTCCAGAGTAGATCTGGAATACTTTCGAGTGGTTTTTAACTTCCAGAATTTTACTAAGATGTTTCCAGAATTGCTCCGGAATACCTCCAAAATAGTTTGGGATGCTTCCAGAATATTTTTAGATACTTCCAGAGTAGATTTGGAATACTTCCGAGTAGTTTTGAGCGTCCAGCATTGTTTTAAGCTGCATTCAGATTTTTCTGAAATGCTTCCAAAATACCTTGGGATGCTTCCAAAGTAATTTTGGAATGCTTCCAAAGTAGATCTGAAATACTTCTGAGCAGTCTTATGCTTTCAGAACTGCACTTAGATGCTTCCATTACTGTTTTGAAATGCTTCAGAATAGTTCGGAGTGCTTCCATAGTAGTTTAAAAATTCTTAAAGATTAGATCTGGAATACTTTCGAGTTTTAAAACTGATTCTGGAATTGTTTAAAAATGCTTTCAAAATTGTTTTAGAAAACATTTAAAATAGTTTGGGATGCCTCCAATTTTTTTTTTTTTTTTTAGATGTTTCCAGAGTAGATCTGAAATACTTCTGAGCAGTCTTTAGCTTCCAGAATTGCACTAAGATGCTTCCAGAAGTGCTCCGGAATACCTCCAAAATAGTTTGGAATGCTTGCAGAGTATTTTTAAAATTGCTTCCAGAGTAGATCTGGAATACTTCCGAGTAGTTTTTTGCTTCCAGCATTGTTTTAAGCTGCTTTCAGATTTTTTCTTAAATGCTTCCAAAATAACTTGGAAATGCATCCAGAGTATTTTTGGAATGCTTCCAGAGTAGATCTAAAATACTTTTGAGTAGTTTCAAGCTTCCAGAGCTGCACTAAGATGCTTCCATAACTGTTTTGGAATGCTTCAGAATAGTTTGAAGTGCTTCCATAATAGTTCCGGAATGCTTAGAGATTAGATCTCGTATACTTTCGAGTATACGAGTTTTCAAAATGATTCGAGTTAGTTTTTAAAATGATTCCAGAATTGTTTAAGATGCTTTCAGAATTAGAATTCATTAAAAATAGTTTGGGAGTATTTTTGGATGCTTCCAGTATAGATCTGGAATACTCTCGAGCAGTGTTGGAAAAATCATTTTCAAAAGACGTTCACTCCTTGCTCATTGCAAAGATATATCGCCGAGGAACTTCGCACTCAAAGTTCACGAACGAAATACAATTCAAAGTTCATGAAAGCGCAGAGTGTGGGGAAAGGTTTCATTTTTCATCGCGAAAGATCCATCTCACAACGTTTCACTCGTATTCGAGATCCGATCCAGCCAAATATCTCCTCGGTTTTGTTCTTTTTCTCTAGCGAGTATGTGTAGGCGATGTTCACGCGAGTTTTGATTTTTGTTTTTAAGTATAGTGCCACCGCAAAGTTCGAGTGGTAGAAAACGTATGCTGGATGCTTAGTGGTAGGAACCGTATGCTGCATTGAGGACCAACTCACCCCAACCTCCCCGACCATACAGTCAGCAATCGACCATTCATCAGGCTGAAGAAAGCGTATAGATTTTTGCGAGATGTCTTTCTGTCTAGATTCAATTTCTATAAAATGCCCATTGCGCTTTTCAAGAACGAGGTGTCTCGTGTGGAAAAAGTTCGTGACATTTCATTCTCTCATTCCAGAAAGTTCACCCAAGAAACGTTGGCGAAACTAGCAAAGGAAAGTTCCCATGAACCCAGTTTGGTGAGAATTCCATCACTGCTTTCGAGTAGTTTTTAACTTCCAGGATTGTACTATGATGCTTCCAGAATTGTTTTGGAATGCTTTCAGAATAGATTGGAGTGCTTCCAGAGTATTTCTGCAATGCTTAAAAGAAGATCCGGAATACTTTCGAGCTTTAAATATGATTCAAAAATTGTTTCAGAATTGTTTTGATGCTTTCAAAATTGTTTTGGAATACTTTTAGAATAGTTTGGGAAGCTTCCAGAATATTTCTGAAATATTTCCGAGAAGTTTATTCCAGAATTGTTTTAAGATGCTTTCATAAAAGTTTGCGATGCTTCCAGAGTAGATTTGGAATATTTCCAGGTAGTTTTTAGCTTTCAGAATTGTACTAAGACACTTCCAGAAATGTTCCGGTATGCTTTCAGAATAGTTTCGGTTGCTTCCAGAGTAGATCTAGAACACTTCCAGTAGTTTATAGGTTTCATAATTGTACTTAGATGCTTCCCTAGGTGTTCTGAAATGCCTTTAGAATAATTTGGGATACTTCCAAAGTATTTCTGCAATACTTCCGAGTAGTTAGGATGATTTCAACATTGTTTTAAGCTGCTTCCAGAATTTATCTGGAATATTTAAGAATAGCAGTGCACATGGCTGATTGAAAATACTTATGTCAGTTAGATTGGACCCGAAGCAGTGACTCCGGATTATTTCCGCTGACCTCTTAATTTACTTGTGCCACTACTCACCTATGTTTTTATTTTCAATTGTTAATTATGGCAATCAAAATACTTTAATGTTTAATGGTACGCTGTGTGTGAATTTTTCAAATGATTGAACGAAAAAAATATTTTTTTTTTAGAAATGCTTAAAAGTAGATCTGGAATACTTTCGAGTTTTAAAGATGATTCAACAATTGTTTTAAGATGCTTTCAGGAAAGTTTTGGAATACTTTCAGAATAGTTTGGGAAGCTTCCAGAATATTAGAGTAGTTTTAAGGATGATTCCAGAATTGTTCATACATGTTCCAGAATGCTTCCAGAAAAATTTGGGATGCTTCCAGAGCAGATCTGGAATATTTGCGAGAAGTTTTAAGCTTTCAAAATTGTACTAAGATACATCCAGAAATGTTCCGGTATGCTTTCAGAATAGTTTAGGATGCTTCCAGAGTAGACCTAGAACACTTCCAAATAGTTTTTAGCTTTCATAATTGCACTAACATGCTTCCATAACTGTTTTGAAATGCTTAAGAATACTTTGGAGTGCTTCCATAGTAGTTCAGAATGCTCAAAGATTAGATCTGGAATACTTTCGAGTTTTAAAACTGATTTCTAAATTGTTATAAGATGCTTTAAGAATTGTTTTATAATTCATTCAAAATAGTTTGGGATGCTTCCAGAGTAGATTTGGAATACTTCTGAGTAGTTTTAAACATCCATAATTACACTAAGATGCTTTCAAAATTGTTCCGAAATGCTTTCAGAATAGATTGGAGTGCTTCCAGAGTATTTCTGAAATGCTTAAAAGTAGATCAGGAATATTTTCGAGTTTTAAAGAAGATCCAGAAACAGTTTTTAGATGCTTTCAGAATTGTTTCGGAATACTTTCAGAATAGTTCGGGAAGCTTCCAGAATATTTCTGGAATACTTCCGAGTAGTTTTTAGGACGATTCCAGAATTGTTTTAAGATGCTTTCATAAATGTTCCGGAATGCTTCCAGAAAAGTTTGGAATGCTTCCAGAGTAGATCTAGAACACTTCCAAGTAGTGTTTAGCTTTCAAAATTGTGCTAAGATGCTTCCATACATGTTTTGGAATGCTTTCAGAATAATTTGGGATGCTTCCAGAGTGTTTTTGGAATACTTCCGAGCAGTTATGATGATTCCAGCATTGTGTTTAGTTACCTGGATATTTTTCATGTTTGGTTGATTTTTTTTTTTATTACTTTATTTAGGTGACTTTAAGCCACCTGGGCTACTTCATCACCAGTTGAAATAAGTGTTTCATTTGTATGAAGAGGAGGGGGGTGCGTTCCAGAGGGGGGGCGTCTCAAATTACCATAGAACCATTGCCTTCAAATTCCCTCCCACCCACACATGCCAAATTTGGTTCTATTTGCTTCATTAGTTCTTGAGTTATGCAGGAATTTGTGTTTCATTTATAGGATAAACCCCCCCCCCCCTTTAAAGAGGTCACCGTAGAAACATTTCTTGCACTCGAAAACTTCCACCTGTCAAATTTAGTTCTATTTGCTTAATTAGTTCTTAAGTTATGCAGAAATTTGTGTTTCATTTGAATGAGAGCCCTTCCTTCCAGAGGTAGGGGGGGTCTCAAACCACCATAAAACTCCAAAAACTTTCACTCGCCAAATTTGGTTCCATTTGCTTGATTAGTGCTCGAGTTATACATAAATTTGTGTTTCATTTGTATGGGAGCCCTTTACAAATATGAGAAGGGTCTCAAACTATCATAAGAACCTTTCCCTGCCCCTAACAACCCCCCCCCCCCCAAACAAAATTTCACGCCCATTGGTTCAGTAGTTTTCGAGTCTATAAGGTTCAGCCAGCCAGAAAGACAGACAGACAGAAATTCATTTTATTATTTATGGGAGATTTTACATAACTTTGTTTAGGGGCTGACTTTTTCGAGGGGAAGTAGGGTTTGACCAAAGTCTACGCTCCATACAAAATTTAAAAAAAAATTATGGAGAAAAGTCTACGAGGGGGGAGGTGGGGTCTGAGATTTTCAAAAATGAGTCTACGTGGTTTATGAACCGGCCCTAACAGCTAATTGAGAGCTTAATAATATGGATTTTTGTTTACAGAATACATAACTATGTGTTAAATTATTGAAAGATGGTGTGAATCGTTCAATAACTTTCTTTTTCTTGTTAAGACTTGCACCCCGAAAGTATTTCAAAGAAGAAAATGACGTGCAGGCAGATAGAATGCTATGAAATTAGAATGACCTTGTCATAATTAAAAGTAGCAAATTCCTCACAGCGAAGTTTATCGGTTTCATTTCCTGGAACTTTCATAAAATACTGGATTAATTCATTCATATTTTAAAATTCGCTCTAATGGATGGAACGGTTACAACTTGGTCGACTAAAATATGACGTAGTTTTTTTTTACCGTGCATTTAAAAAACTTGAACACCCCTCATTTTGTAGGTGTATGCGTATGGAATGTTGACTCTATTTTGTTTTTGCCATTTTCTATTCAGTTGTCAAAATGGCGTCAAAGCAAGTAGAGCAGCGTTTCAAAATTTTGCAAGCGCACATGCAAAATCAAAATTATTCCCTCGCCGACTCGGCAAAATCACTTAATATTGCCAAATCAACGGTGACAAATGTTGTAAAAGTGTTCGGAGAGCGTCTGACGACTGCCAGGAAGCCGGGATCAGGAGGAAACCGAAACCAGAAAGCCGCAGCGATCGGAAGAATAGTGGAGAGCATTTTCAAATGAAATCCAAACCTTTCCATCAGATATATCGGAAACAAATTGGGAAGGTCCCACACAACAGTGCAAAGAGCAAAGAAGCGAGCCGGACTGTCAACATATAAGGTTACAGTGACACCAAATCGAGATGATAAGCAGAGCACAATAGCCAAAGGAAGAGCGCGTAAGTTGTACACGAGTTTGTTGGCCAAGTTTGATTGCGTTGTAATGGACGATGAAACATACTTCAAGGCTGATATCAAGCAGTTACCAGGTCAAGTGTTTTATACGGCAACCGGAATAGGAAAGGTTCTTGATAAGTTTAAGCAGAAAAAAAAATACTTGGTTTAGTAGGCAATTGGCACCTGTGGGCGCTAAAAAGCAAAAGTTTCGTGACAACTGGCACTGTAACCCAAGATATTTATGTAAAGTAATGCTTGCAAAAATGCGTATTGCCTTTCTTGAAGAAACATTTCGTTGTTTCGTGCTGTCTTAACCAGTCCTCGCTTCTTGCCATTACGGAATAATGGCTCCGGAATGGTATACCGCCAATAGTATGCAAATTGTACCCTCCAAACTCGCCGGAACTGCGCCCAATTGAAAAATATTGGGCAATCGTAAAGAGAAACCTCAAGAGAACTAAAAAAAAAAACAGTCAAATAAGGTGGATTTAACAGCGGTACAAAACTTGATGGAAGGTGTGAAACGTAAAGCCCGACAGCCCGAAATAATTTTCGTGTGTTTTGTAGGCGATGAATTTCAAAAGAAATAAAGTTTGATCATTTATATAATAAACACTGTATCATGTCTGACTAATTTTTGACCGTTTCACCCTTTAATGATCCATTCGCCCTTATGGCATTCGAAGTAATGGCCCGACAACCGATGGTCAAAGTTAATATGAAAAACGTTTCCATTGGTAAGAATCTTCAAGCTCCGAGACTCGAAGTAGGCCGTGTCTTTGAACTGGTCTGTATTGTTTTTACTGCTGAATTATCCGCTTGCCGCACTTTACACTACAAATCAAGAACAAAACAAAGATTGTTAGTAAGATTGGGTTTTTTTTTATTAACTAAATGTGAGTGAACAGCTGGAGTTATTTTGTAGACGAAGCAGGGTCATCTATCCGATAATTACTTGATACGTGCAGGAATTCACAACTTTACGTATGGAAATTTTCAACTGCAATAATATCATGGTTTGTTGGAATGCGTTTTTATGTGAGTACGACTTAAGAATGGACAAACTATACTAGACATTGTCCATTGGATTTATTTTGCAATAGTTCGTCCGAAAATTACATATGTTTCGCTTATATGGTGGCCTAAACTTCATGAGGCAACCACCCAAGTGAAGCTAGGAAAACTACAGGGACTTGCCTGTGTATCAATAACTGGGGCAATGAAAAGTACACCATCTGTTGCTTTGGATGCCCTTCTTAACATGTTACCTTTACACCAATTTGTGAAACAGCAGGCAGCCAAAAGTGCCTCTGCAATTCAAACGATACAACCAGATTTTAGATGGTGATCTGGTAGGACATATAACAAGTACGTCCCCAACCCCTCTGAGATAGAAAAAAAAATCAAATTTGGAATTATTTATACTCTATCAAATCAAATATGGGTCATACAACTCCTAATATAATCCTAATAGATGGATGCCGTTGTTTTTTGGACATACAATAATTCGATTTGTCAAAGAATAGCAAGCCACTTTTTCGTTATCAGCATTTATAGATTTTAAACGTTCAACCATTTTTTTCATTAGTTGGCAAACATGCTTCCATGATTTGGCACATTAAAGCAATTCAAAAAAAACCTTAGAATTATTTCCGTCTAAACTTATTCTCAAAACTAGAAAACAAAACCCCTCATTATTCATCTCAACTCAGAAACAACCACTTTCGATTCCAACCGGCACCGCTGTGCTCTCCCACAACAGCAGCGAGAAAGGACACAAAAGCCATTAAAAGAAGCTTTTGCACATGTTCACACAGATCATGCTGCCTTTGATGGTGTTTTCATTATTCCCTCCCGCCAGCGAACCCTTATGTACAAGCTCCCACCCACCGCCTGCCGAGAGAGTGAGAGTGAAGAGAGTCGCATTGTTCGATCGCTCCCAGTCGGCCATGCTTTATGCTCTCGCGCGAAGTTTCCCCGTGAGCAGATCACACTCCGAAGCGTGGGAGAGAGTAAAACGTCGCGAGAGCGATAGAGAGTGAGTGTCGGTTGTGAGCTTGAATGGGTGGTCGTTCGGTCGGTGGGTGGTAGGCTGACTGGCCCCAAAACATGACGATGCGACGACGATAATGTCTATGTTTATGTACTCGGTCGCGTTCGCCGTGCTTTACGATGCTGGCGCGTGTAAGGTTGGTACATAATCGCAGAGAACCCGTCGTACTCGAGAAAATATGTCGAGACAGCAGCCGCAGCGCAACAAGAAAATAAAGCAGCTGAACGATATTTTCCTCTGCTTTCGTCTCCCGTTGGGGCGGTTTGGGGATGTTGTGAAATGTTGGAATAAGCTTTCAACGATGCCGTGTGAATGACGGAAGGACGAGACACAAAAATACCTCGGCGACGGCTTCGACGGGTGATGACGATGATGATGATGATGAAGAAGAAGGTGGACTGGTTTTGGGTTACTGATTTTATCAGCATGTACTTTTATAACTATATAAGCCAAGCCGAGGATGCGAGAGATGAGGAGTGCTCTGCTATGTACTCTCCTGGCGCTCACCTCTGGCACTTCGACGGCCATCAAGTTGGATGCGATGGTATTCCATGGATGATGTCTAGAAGGGATGCCTGACGGGTGGGTGTTGCGATGATTGTAAACCATACCCTACCATGGAAGCAACTAATTCCGTTCGGGTAATCGATGTCAATGGACAAATGGTCAGTGAAAGTGACCTATAATGAGAAAAGTGCTCAATTGACAGCGGTTGGATCGGGGTTTTTTTTTCATGCAAACGCCAGCGGTCAACACCTGAGAGGGATCCAATTATCCGGCATAAATTCGGAAACGGATGGGTGTTTGCTATGAAAATGATGACATAATTTGGCATGGAAAAAGAATGGAAATGCAATTAAATGTCGAACGATTTAAGAATTTGAAATTCTTTGTTTGAACAATCGTGCACAGCCCACTCACATCCGCCCAAAGAAAAACCGACAGCCTGATGGGGCTCCGAAACGAGAAAAGTTTGCACACCTTCTTGTTTCAGTTTTTGCTCTGGCAGGCAACCTACCTTGAGGAAAAGTTAGAAAAACCAAGCGTCTGTCTCTCTTCCCTCCACAGCTTTATCGTGGTTATTCTTCTATGGCAAACCGGATCCGATCCGATTGTAGCTTGGCTGGCAATAACAACACGAACAATTGCCTTTTTCGTTCAAGAAAATTGCGGGGAGCGAGCTTCAGGTGTGTTACGGAAAAAGGCTAACTCTAGAACTCGACAAACTTACGGATTTCCATTTTTTTTTCTCTTCCATCCTCGGGTGAAAGCGGAGGTTATGGATGGCCGTAAGAAGGGGTTGCTTCAACACCATTGTGGTCTGTTAGTGTGGAAGGGGTTGGGAAAAAGGCGATACCAGGAAAATTATTTTCAGTTCTTCAGGTGAATTGTGACTGTCGTCATCGTCACCGGTGCGATTTGTGGAAAAGGATAGACGGGCTGGCAAATGGATGTTGCTTTTGGGTAAATTTTTTGGTTTAAATTGAGTTCGGGTCTTAGATAGGTGAATTGATGTGTGGAATTGAATGATGGAAGGTAGTTTTTTATGATTTCAAAATTACGTCAATCTACTGTAAACAGTGTCAAAGTATTCAATAGTTCTGTTCCAGTTTGGAATGAGCAAAAATTGTGACAGATCTTCTGAATGGAACTACTAGAAAGGTAAATTGAAACGAATTTATCCTACGATGAAATGCTTAATCTTAAAATTACCTATGATTATTTTGTTGAAAAATCTATTTAGATGGCTTCGGTAGTTGATCTTTGCTGTTGCATACCTGTAAGAATAAAAGAAGAAAAAAGGATATAAGCGATTCGTTCCAATTTTCACTGGTATAATGAGAAGATGAAAATATTCGGCACAACAAATCCCCAAACCAAGAAAAACCTCTCTAAATTTTACACCAACTCAACATGAATAAATTGAAGCCAACAACACTCAAAAATTCCACCAAACCACCTTCCGCCGTATTTTTAACGGAAATTGCCACCGAGCCAGGCCCAAAAACTGCGGCGTTGTGACACGAAAAGCATTTACATTTAAATGGCATTCGAGCCAGCAGCTTTCCGGAGGCTTTGGGCCCTCCGGAATTTCTCCGAAAACGCCAGATTCTACAACGCGATAAACTTTGAGTCCCATCTCGTCGGCTTCGTCGGTGAAGTCTGGTGAAAATGCTACCGCTTCTGTTTCGCACACCTGGAAAAAAAAAACACACACACCATGCGCCTCCACGGAATTTAATCCCCACCTGCAGCTTATGGCACGGGCCGTTGTCGTCGTCGGCAGTTTTCTACGTGGAGGCAATCTCTTGGAAAATCTCTTTTGGGAACAGGATAACATTCATCTGGTTGCCATCTTGCCTTCATCTCGCTCTGAGCTTCCATGAAAGTTCGAAGAACGCCAACAGCAGCAGCAGTCATATTGTAAGTTTACCGAGAAATCTCTACCTGGCAGGTGGGTGGGTGGAATCAACGTCAGAAGCAATATTAACAATAACAACAACAACAACAACACGAGCAACGGCTTCAACACCTAACCGAGTATTATGGGATGGTGAGATGAGCGCAGCATCATAATCTTCGGCAAGGAAAGAGCAACTTTCATCTTCATCAACTTTATCGAATGCTATAAATGTCGAAACCTCTTTTAATCCCAAAATCGGGAGTCCTACTCTGCTTGGTTGGGAAGAGCAGATCCGGAGCGGTTCTCTGGTCAGTTGACTGCAGCTATCCAAAAAGGAAGAGTCACGCTGTTCTGGATAAATCTTTACTGTTTACCGTTCTTGGGAAGAACTTAAGGGAAGGGCTCTTGTTTCATACATGGCTGTTCGCATTTGGAAGCTATGTGACTCTTGGTTGAGATACTTGTGCTACAGAATTCCACCCTAAATCGTAATGGATGATTCCATCGACCTAATGACGAACAGCAATGAGAATGGCAATTGCTTACTATCGAAAACGAAAACAAAAAATCGGATTACAGAAGTTCTACTGTTTCACAGTACTTCTGCTGGAAAGTCTCTAGATAGATAGTTGTAGTCTTTGGCAAAGCTGTTCAGAAGGTCAAGGACATTCGAAAGGTGCACCGTTCTGTTCGCAATTCCACCGCTATGTGGCGCTAGTGAGCATGGCAAATTGAGCATTTTTAACTTGGTCTATTCCGTGATTTTGATTACATGGAAAGTTTTCGTCTTCGGCAAAGATCAAGGGCATCTGAAAGGTGGACAGTTTGCTTCGGAATTTCACCACTACATGGCGCTAGTAAGCATACGAAATTGAACATTTTCAACTTGTTCTATCTCGTGATTCTGATAAGATAGATAGTTCTAGTCTTCGGCAACAACTTCAGAAGGTCAAGGGCATTCGAAAGGTGCACCGTTCTGTTCGGAATTACACCGCTATGAACATTATCAAAACATTATGAAAACATGTGAAGTAAACATAAATTTGGGCAGGTCCAATCTATAGTCCCTTCGTATCTTGTGTTTGCACTTGTGTTTGCACAGAGACCACAAGGGAGAGTGCAATCGTTAATGCCCAAAGAGACGAGAGCGAATTCGAGATGAGATGTGCGACGTTGAGCGCAAGGCAAGACAAGGGTGCACGCGAGTACAGACTGCACTTTCACGTCTCTTTGAAATTTAATGTGCTGTCTCGTAGCAGTCTGTGCTGCACTCAAAGAGATTTGAGTCGCACCTTATCCCTGGTAGGCACTCCCACAAGTGTTTATGGTTCTAGGGACGCATTTTTCTCGTGTTCCGGTCTAGCTTATTTCATTGGATTGGATTGGATTTACATCCGGTGATTGAGCCGGCCAATCCACGTCAGATAGCGTTTCGTTTTGGTCTAAGTCTTGAACGAACCCTGACTAAAATATGTAGTGAGTCATCTTTGAATCACTTGAATATGAATTAAGCAAACCTTGAATCACTTTAATATGAGGTGAACTAGACCTGAACCACTTTACTATGAAGTCAACCAGATTTCGAATGTGTTGTTATTCATTCTTGAATCACCTGAATTTGAAGTGAGCCCGTCCTGAATTACTTGAATATGAATAAAATCAGAGCCGAATCATTTGAATGTATAGTAAATCAGACCTGAATCAATTGAATATGAAGTGAATCAGCTTTGAATGACATGAATATGAAATTAATAAGACCAAAACCACATGAATATGAATTGAACCAGATCTCAATCACTTGAATTTCTGACGAATCAGTCCTAAATCACTTGAAAGTCCTGCATCACTTGAATATGAATAAAATCAGGCCCGAATCACTTAAATATGAAGTGAAGCACTTGAATATGAAGTGAATCAGGCCTGAATAACTTGTACATGAAGTGATTTGGCCTTGAATGACATGAATATGAAATGAATTAGACCTTAAGCACATTAATATGAAGTGAACCAGACCTTAACCACTAGAATTTGTGGTGAGTCAGTCCTGAATCACTGAATTTGAGATAAGTTAGTTCTGCATCACTTGAAGATTAAGAAGATCTGACTTGAATCACTTGAATACGAAGTGAATTAGGCCTGAATCACTTAAATATGATGTGATTCAGGACTGAATCACTTAAGTATGAAATAAATCAGCCTTGAATCACATGAATATGAAATAAATAAGACCCTTAGCACATTAATATAAAGTGAATTAGACCTGTATTACTCGAATGTTTTGTGATTCAGCCCTGAATTAGTTAAATTTCAGGTGAGTTCTTTCTGAATAACTTGAATGTGAATAAAATCAGGCCTGAATCACATGAATGTGTGATGAGTCCTTCCTAAATCACTTGAATTTGAGTTAAGTCAGCCCTGCATCACTTGAATATAAAGTTAATTAGACCCTATCCACTTAAATTTGAAGTAAACCAGACCTTAATCACTTGAATGTGCTGTGAGTCAGTCCTGAATTACTTGAATTTGAGGGGAATTAATCCTGAATCATTTGTATATTGAGGGAATCAGACCTGAATCACATGAATACGAAATGAATCAGATCTAAAAAATGTATGAATACCTGAATGAGAAGTCAGTCAGTCCTAAATCAATTGAATTTGAGGTGAATCAGTCCTGAATCACTTGAATAGGAAGTGAATCAGGCCCAAATAACCTCTTCTGAAAAACTTTCCCGAAGACGCGAACTTTCTATCTTATCCGAATCACGAGATAGAGCATGTTGAAAATGTTCAATTTTGCATGCTCACTAGCGCCACGTAGCGGTTGAATTCTAAGCCAAACTCTTCACTATCCGGATGCCCTTGACCTTCTGAACAATTTTTCAGAAGATTCGAGTTCTCTATCTTATCGGAATTACGAGATAGAACAAGTTGAAAATGCTCACTTTTCCATGCTCACTAGCGCCACGTACCGGTGGAATTCCAAACAAAACGGTCCATCTTTTGAATGCCCCTGACCTTCTGAACAGCTTTGCCCAAGACTAGAACTTTGCATCTTATCAGAATGACGAGATAGAACAAGTTGAAAATACTCAATTTTGCATGCTCAGTAGGGTCCACCGCTATGAACATTATGAACACATTATGAAAACACGTGAAGTCAACACAAATTTGGACAGGTGTAGAACTGGACGTTTGAGACAGACGACAGGTTTGGCACTTGGTTTAACCGATTCAATACGGATGGGTCATATATGACCCAAAATTGAAATCTGCTGTCGAAATTCAGCATTTAGAGTTACAGATGAACTTTGTTCTGCAAACTTGTTCAAAAATAACTCCTTTAACTAGGATTTGAACAGGTATGGTAACGGGAACAGTGATGATCTAGATCATCCAAACTGTTTTTCAGTTCAGATCTTGATGTTTTACATGATCCACAAGGAGGTTTACAGTGTTTTGAACGTACTTCATAGAAGTTAAAGCTACAAGAAAAATCAAAGCACGGTTGCTTGCATATTACAGTATTCTCAGAACATCGTGAATAACCTTGTTGATCAAGTGGAACATCAAGACTGGAACTCAAGGATAGTTTGGCGTACTTAAGGTATTCTAGAAATACTAAAACAAGTCTTTTGCAGTGTTCTGATGTCCCGAAGGAGATATTTCAACTCATAAGTACAGTGGAGATATCGTAAACAGCCTTGTTGGTCATCAAGATCTGAACTCAATGTGAGATTGGAGTACCGTAGGTATTCTAGAAATACTGCAATTGTCTATTAGAGTGTTTTGATGTCTCGAAGAGCTATTTCAACTCATAATTACGGTGAAGGCATCGTAAATAATCTTTTTTGTCATTTAGAACATCAAGATCTGAACTCAAGGATAGTTTGGACAACCGTAGGTATTCTGCAAAACACTATACCATGTCCATTAGAGTGTTTTGATGTCCCGTAGAGCTATTTCAACTCATAAGTACCATGGAAACATCGTAAATAGCCTTGTTGATCATGTAGAACATCAAGATCTGAACTCAAGGATAGTTTAGACAACCGTAGGTATTCTGCAAAACACTATACCATGTCTATTAGAGTGTTTTGATGTCCCGTAGAGCTATTTCAACTCATAAGTACGGTGAAGGCATCGTAAATAATCTTTTTGATCATTTAGAACATCAAGATCTGAACTCAAGGATAGTTTGGACAACCGTAGGTATTCTGCAAAACACTATACCATGTCCATTAGAGTGTTTTGATGTCCAGTAGAGCTATTTCAACTCATAAGTACCATGGAAACATCGTAAATAGCCTTGTTGATCATGTAGAACATCAAGATCTGAACTCAAGGATAGTTTGGATAACCATAGGTATTCTGCAAAATACTATACCATGATTATTACAGTGTTTTGATGTCCCGTAGAGCTATTTCAACTCATTAGTACGATGAAAAAACATCGTAAATAGCCGTGTAGATCATGTAGAACATCAAGATCTGAACTCAATGATAGATTGGAGAACCGTAGGTATTCTAGAAATACTGTAACATGTCTATTAGAGTGTTTTGATGTCCCGTAGAGCTATTTCAACTCATTAGTACGATGAAAAAAACATCGTAAATAGCCGTGTTGATCATGTAGAACATCAAGATATGAACTCAAGGATAGTTTGGACAACCGTAGGTATTCTGCAAAACACTATACCATGTCTATTACAGTGTTATGATGTCCCGAAGAGATATTTCAACTCATATGTACGGTGGAGGCATCGTAAATAGTCTTTTTGATCATGTAGAACATCAAGATCTGAACTCAAGGATAGATTGGAGAACCGTAGGTATTCTAGAAATACTGTAACATGTCTATTAGAGTGTTTTGATGTCCCGTAGAGCTATTTCATTTCATAAGTACCATGGAAACATCGTAAATAGCCTTGTTGATCATGTAAAACATCAAGATCTGAACTCAAGGATAGTTTGGAGAACCTTAGGTATTCTATAAATACTGCAATATGTCTATTAGAGTGTTTTGATGTCCCGTAGAGCTATTTCAACTCATAAGTACGATGGAAACATCGTAAATAGCCTTCTTGATCATGTAGAACATCAAGATCTGAACTCAAGGATAGTTTGGATAACCGTAGGTATTCTAGAAATACTGCAATATAGCTATTAGAGTGTTTTGATGTGTCTTAGAGCTATTTCAACTCATAAGTACGATGGAAACATCGTAAATCGCCTTGTTGATCATGTAGAACATCCAGGTCTGAAGTCAATGATAGATTGGAAGCCATAGGTATTCTAGAAATACTGCAATATGTCTATTAGATTGTTTTGATGTCCCGTAGAGCTATTTCAACTCATAAGTACGATGGAACCATAGTAAATCGCCTTGTTGATCATGTAGAACATCCAGGTCTGAACTCAAGGATAGTTTGGATAACCGTTAGTATTCTGCAAAACGCTAAACCATGTTTTTTACATTGTTCTGATGTCCCGTAGAGCTATTTTAACTCATAAGTACGATGGAAACATCGTAAATCGCCTTGTTGATCATGTAGAACATCCAGGTCTGAGGTCAATGATAGATTGGAGAACCGTAGGTATTCCAGAAATACTGCAAAATAGCTATTAG
The DNA here is from genome assembly GCA_024533555.2 of Aedes koreicus. NCBI lineage: Eukaryota > Metazoa > Arthropoda > Insecta > Diptera > Culicidae > Aedes > Aedes koreicus. Next base: position 25,074 of record JAHHFK020004850.1, read on the forward strand.
AGTGTTCTGATGTCCCGTAGAGCTATTTCAACTCATAAGTACGACGGAAACATCGTAAACAGCCTTGTTGATCACGTAGAACATCAAGATCTGAACTCAAGGATAGTTTGGATAACCGTAGGTATTTTGCAAAATACTATACCATGTCTATTACAGTGTTTTGATGTTCCTAGAGCTATTTCAACTCATTAGTACGATTAAAAAACATCGTAAATAGCCTTGTTGATCATTTAGAACATCAAGATCAGAACTCAAGGATAGATTGGACAAGAGTAGCTTTTTTAGAAAACACTATACCATGTCTATTACAGTGTTAGGATGTCCCGAGGAGATATTTCAACTCATAAGTACGGTGGAGGCATCGTAAATAGCCTTGTTGATCATGAAGAACATCAATATCTGAACTCAAGGATAGATTGGAGAACCGTAGGTATTCTAGAAATTATGTAATATTTCTATTAACAATGAGGTCCCGAGGAGATATTTCAACTCATAAGTACGGTGGAGGCATCGTAAATAGCCTTGTTGATCATGTAGAACTTCAAGACTTGAACTCAAGGATAGTTTGGAGAACCGTAGGTATTCCAGAAATATTGCAATATGTCTATCACAGTTTTATGATGTTCCATGAACCTTTCCAATTAATAAGTACGGTCGGGACATCGTAAATCTCCTTATTGATCATGAAGAACATCAAGATCTGAGCTCACGGACTGTTTGAAAGGTCTAAAACAACTGAGAAAATACGTTTGTTCGCAAATTTATCACTTGTTCAAGCATGTAGACCATAAATTATGTTGAAAAACGGTGTAGAAAAAATCCGTATTGAATCGGTTAAGGAAAAGCTTTACCTTCGTTTTCTTGCAGTGCCCAAGTAAATGGTTAGAAACATCAGCATGCTTTGCTCGGAGTTCGCGGTCCTGCTGGTTGGCCGACTTCACAGACAGAGTCGAGAAGAACTGACCACAGCTCGAATAGTTCGATCCAGTCGATACCTAGGAGGTTGAGGTTGGAAGGCGGTCGTAACGAAACATCTTGTCCGACGCGTTGATTCGTCGGTCTGTTGATTGGAGAGTTGCCCAAATAGTTCCAGGTTTGCTTCACCGAGATCACCGTGATGTCCATTGTAGTTTCCAACTGCAGCCAGATAGTTGAACACTCAGTTGATGAATGTTGGCACGTACTCACGCTTGCTGGAACGTTTAGCGATGTGGACACCCCTCTGGTTTTGGCTTTTCGGGGTTTACTTAGTTCTATTAATTAGACCGGTAGTTTTCTACGGCCACGAAACATGGATGACCAACGCGTCCTTGCTGTCTTAGAACGGAAAGTGTTGCGTACGATCTACGGTGGATGGAAGTTGGAAGACGGAACGTGGAGGACGCGAATGAACCACGAATTGCTTCAGTTGTTGGAAGAGCCTCCCATCTTACTTACCGCTAAAATCGGTCGACTACGGTGGGCTGGACATGTTGTAAGAATGTCGGACGACAGCCCAGTTGAAATGATTCTTGAAAACGAACCGACAGGCACAAGAAGAAGAGGCGCGTAACGAGCAAGGTGGATCGATCAAGTAGAAGGCGACCTGCGGACCCTTCGTAGACTGCGAGGCTGGCGAAATGCAGCCATGGGACCGAATAGACTTCTGTGCACAGAGATGGTCACCCCGACCATGGTCTGATTGACATGACACATTGTTTCTACGGGGATCCAGTGATAACTGGGACCCAACAATTTGAAAGTTATGTGCTCTTTTGGGACAGTTATTCGCACTAAATAGTTATTGATATTTCATGGGTGGAGTGGGGTTGTTGTATTTTTTTTTTTGGGGTATTAAAAATTTGGGGTTTGTGGTGTTGTGGTGTTCTGCTTTTTTTTTGTTTTTTTTTTTTTATTTTTAATTTTTGTTTTTTTTTTTTTTTTGTTCCGGGGGGAAAAAGATGGAAAGATTATTTATTTATTTTTTTTTTTTGTTTTTTCAATTTGTGCATAATTTTGTTTCTCAGTGCGCCTGGTGTTTTAGCAGTTCATTGAATCATCTGTAGGAGCTCAGAACAAAATTCGTGATGTCTCCTGATATTTATTTAGAAAATTGATTTTGTACGGAAAATGCGTGAAGAATATATCCCAATTGATATATCTCACTATTATCAACTACAACTTCCCTCTATAACATTCACTCAAATGGATCTAAATCATTTTTCCTTACAACAGCTCACACCCAATGGCCTAAGAATCTTACAAAACCGTTTGGAAACTTTTCACATCAAGGCAATTCAACCACTTCCCTCTCAATTCGCCAAACGTTCGCAATCGATTGTCTTGTGTCGAACAACCAAACCGAACTCAATTTCAAGAGCATTAAATTCCGGAGAATTGCCTAACAATCTGTAAAATAAACACCCTTGCCCATCGCGCAAACAATCCCGCCGATATATGGGAAAGGAAACATCCAGCAGAAGCTATGTATCACATCGCACATCGAAACACGTTCATCATCATGGTTCTACCGTTTTCCCCGTTTTTGGTCCTTCCGACCATCCATTCGCCGAGTCCCGCGCCCGATCAAAACACATCTCGCCTCGCTTTAGGCATCAAATCGAAATAAAAATTCTCCACGGGTTCACATTTTCCCGAAGAATCGAGTCACTCATTCCCGCTTGCTTCCTTCGCTACCCATTTACCACCCACTCGCCTACTTTTCCCGAATTCGTGGAAAAGCGGACGGCAGAGCGGTGGCCGCAGCAAAAACTGGCATACTGTGTTCCATATAATAAACTTTTTCCGACCCAACCTTCGCCTACTGTGCCTGCTCGCGAACCGTGCCCAAGGAGAAGCGGCAAAAAATGCCTCGCAATGTTCCATCGTTGGTTTCTTTTTCGGTTTTGATTGCATAAAATTTTATCATCATCGACGACGACGGCGACGACGGCGACGAGGAGGACAGGACAAAAGGCGCACACACTGACTGAGCTGAGCTGAGCCAAACTGAACCTTTTTTCGCCGCCGACGACGACGCCAACGGTCGCGATTCCCTGTTTGAGTGTGTGCGTCGCCGGTCCTGAAAGCGAAAAAGCAGAAACAGTAGGTCCCAAAACGGACAATATTTGTCCTCGGATGGATGGCGAGTCGAATGGAATACAAAACACCACTTTTTTTTTCATTACATCTTGCTTTTCGCTTTCACTGTGGTTGCACATCGGAACAGGTGGGAAGTGGATTTTTTTTTGCAAACAACCACCCTAACCTATTAATATCTTCGGGGGAAACATTTTTCGTCCTTCGAGACGAGTACATTAATTTGTGATTGCTTTCATAAATTAACGATACAATACAAACGAATCCGTCCATCGAAGTCATTCATAAGTGGAAACAGTCGGCTGGCGTCATCGGGACACCCTGACGCGACTGACAGGTCAACTCGGAAAGATTCAGGGACAGAGAAACGTCGCCATAAAAAAAAAGTTTCATTTGATAAACGATTCCCAGCCACAAGCCGTCCGTCGGTGGACGAATATGATGTGAACCCAGGAGATTTTACGATCCCACCCTACCCCTCCTCCTTCGCTTTGTTTCAACGCAGGAATCCTTCCGCTTGCTGTCAACGAAAAGTATCGAAGCAAAAAAAAAGGAACCACCCTCGTGCAACGCATGACCTCCTGCGATTCGACTGCAGCCGGCCACTGGCACCAAGTTTCGCTACTTACATTTTTATGAGTTTTTGGCGAAAGGAACACAAAAAATGACTTAATCTGGCCGTGGCAGGCGGGCAGGCGGGCGATGTGGTTGGTGGGTTGGTGGAGCAATGAGCTTTATGGCATCGCCAACACTCGTCGGGCTGGTCATCTCGTGCTATATGGTTCAACTTGGCCCCGGAAGGTCGTGACTAGAATAACTTCCCTCACACACACACACACACACACACTTCCCCTCGACCCGTTTGGACCCGTTTGGACCGACCATCGTACCATCTTCTCACGGGGACCGGGGGATAACAAATTTACTGCTTGATTTAGGACGAGGCGAGAATAGTTATTGCTTTTGCGATTCCCGCTTTGGACTTGTTTGGCGAGAAGGGAGGGGGTGGAGCGGTGCTTCGTTTCCTTCGGCCAAGAAAAGCACCCCGGTTGGAGGGTGAGCTGGGCTTGGTCGGATGCTGGGATGCATACATGTTTGGATTGGTTTGCATTACAAGCAAAGCTGCTATTTGGCTTTTGTTTGGAGATACGCCGGGATTGGTTTGGTTAATTCTAGTGTTGTTAATAGCTGGGAATGGCTGCAGGAGTTGGGGCCTCAGATAGTTTAGTCGATAGGGACACGGTATTATGGGTTCGATTCTAGGAAATTTTGTCGGCTTCCCTGAGCGTAGAGTATCATTGTGCTTGCCACGCAATATACAATTCTAAATATTGGTGTTGGCATCAAATGCATTCAATTAATAACTCTGGAATTGATGCCTAACTGTTTTGGGAGGTAATAGTATGAGACTATGAGAGTGAGATGGGAATCACCACATATACGGCTAGATTGGGCTTTATTCAAAAGGCGTGGCTGGATCAGTGGACCTGGGCACGTTTTGTGATGACATGTGTGCCATTACATCGGCTGCTAGCGATGTGGCGCACTTTACCGATTCCGATGGAGCTCGCACGTTCCGAAATGAACGGCAGAAAAAAGAAACGGGTTTTGTAAATGCACATGCGCCGAAAGATGCTCGTAAGTTTGAGCAACAAGATAAGAAGCTGGACAACCAGGTCAGACCATGTTACGTTTGCCAGAGCGTTAAGCACCGCGTAAGGGACTGTTACAAATTCAAATCGTTTTCATTTGGAGATCGTCTGAAAGCGGTAGAACAACATGAACTTTGTAACAGCTGTCTGGGGAAAGGAAGCACACATTTCCCGAAGCATCGGCTGCAATAGTAGAAAATCACTACGTAGATACGGAGGAAGAAATGGCGAAACTGGCTTCGGAGGTACGACTAGTGCAATCAAAAGCCGGCTTTGAGCTGCGAAACTGGCGGTCAAATTCGGCGAACGTACTGGCATTCCTGGGAGAAGGAGCAACGGACCTAAAAAAGGATTTTACCGCTGACAATGAAAGTCAGGTGGAACAAGTGCTAGGATTGGCATGGTTACCGAATGAAGACGTGTTTATTTATTCCGTGACACTACCACGAGATCTGAAATGTTCGGGAACCGGAACATCGGAGAGGGATCCTGCGATTCGTGATGTGCGTTTTTGATCCACTTGGGTTGATTTCCAATCTCCTCATACATGGCAAAATTATTATCCAGGAGGTCCCAAGTCGGATGGGATGAAGCTATTCCAACAGAAGTACATGGACATTGGGATAAGTGGATCGAGCAATTTGCAAGGCTACACGAAATTCGGATCCCACGGTGCTATTTTCCCGGATATGATCCGAACAGCTTCAAAACACTGCAGCTTCATATTTTTGTAGATGCGAGTGAATCTGCGTTCGCTTGCGTGGGGTATTTTCAGATGATGGACCACGGTAAGCCACGCTGTGCCTTGATAGCATCAAAAGCCAAGGTAGCTCCATTGATACCGTTATCGATCCCTCGACTTGAACTTCAAGCAGCAGTTATTGGAAGTCGATTAGCAAAATCCATTGCCGAGTATCATTCGATGTCCGTAGATCGCAGATTTTTCTGGAGCGATTCCAAAACCGTTCTTTCTTGGATCAGATCAGACGCCAGGAAGTATCGACAGTATGTAGCAGTTCGTATCGGAGAAATTTTGGAAGAAACGACGATGGAAGAATGGCGATGGGTACCCACAAAGCATAATGTAGCGGACGAAGCCACCAAATGGGGAAGGGGGCCCACTTTGCATCCAGATAGTCGCTGGTTCACTGAGCCATGCTTCTTATATGAACAGGAGGACGAGTGGCCACATCAAGAGGATCAATCAATTGATACAGAGGAAGAGTAACGTGCTATTTATCTGCATAGAATGGAAGAACTTCGATCGTGCATCGTGCCCGAACGATTTTCTAAATGGGATCGAATGCTTCGGGCCTCTGCCTATGTATATTCTTTCATGGATCGCTATGTTAAACTTGGAAAGCAAAGAGCTATGCAGAGCAAACAAGAACTTACGCAGAAGGACTTCATTCGCGCTGAAAGAGGCTTGCCCAGACTGAAGTATATGCCAAAGAGATAGTAATGTTGAAAAAGTCGAAAGTAATTGATGGAAGACGACTGTGCCATATAGAAAAAAAATGTCCGCTAAGGAAATTATCGCCGTTTCTTGACGAGTTTGGTGTGATGCGCATGGAAGGCCGGATAGAAGTTTCCCCTTTGGCTCAATACGAAGCAAAATTTCCGGTAATTCTGCCGAAAAATCACCGCGTAACCGAGCTACTGGTAGACTGGTATCACAGAAAGTTTGGTCATCATAACGGTGAAACTGTGGTTAACGAAATACGTCAACGATTCCACATTTCAGCTCTTCGAACATTGGTGCGTACAGTGGCAAAGCGGAAGAGGATGGCACCTCTTCCGAACACCGTTCGTCCGACCATTTTCACTAGTAGGTATCGACTATTTTGGACCGTACATGATTAAGATCGCGCGAAGTCAGGTTAAACGGTGGGTAGCACTCTTTACGTGCTTAGCAATAAGAGCCGTCCATTTGGAAGTAACTGCATCGCTGTCTACTGAATCATGCAAATTGGCTTTGAGGCGATCTATCGCACGCCGTGGAGCACCGGCGGAAATTCACACCGACCATGGAACAAATTTTGTCGGAGCAAGTCGAGAGCTGGCTATTCAAGTTGCTGCAGTAAATCGAGGACTGTCGGAAACCTTCACTAAAACCAACACGCGATGGTTCTTCATACCAGCATCCTCCCCACACATGGGTGGTGCATGGGAAAGGATGGTACGAGCGGTCAAAGTAGCAATGGAATTAATCCATGGTTCCCGGGCACCATCGGAAGAGGTATTTTCGACAGTACTATGCGAAGCCGAATCTATGGTCAACTCTAGACCGTTGACTTACATGCCTTTGGATACGTCGGACCATGAAGCTTTGACTCCGAACCATTTCATTCATCTTAGCTCGAACGGGGTCAAACAAACGGAGAAAACGCCAACAACAGAAAGTGAGGCATTACGAAATGGATGGAATCTCTGTCGATATCTTCTGGATCAGTTCTGGACAAGGTGGATCTGAGAATATCTCCCAGTTCTGACGATGCGTACAAAATGGCACGAAGACGTGAAGCCCGTTCAGGTGGAAGATGCAGTTTTCATCGTTGGTGAGGCGACTCGTAATAGATGGACCCGAGGAATGATTCTAAAGGTCATCGTGGAAAAAGATGGTCGTATCCGGCAAGCAGATGTGCAGACTAATACAGGAATTTTACGGCGTCCGGTGGCAAGGCTTGCTGTACTCAAAGTACTTCCAAAAGGTAATCCTGCTGAGCTGGAGCAGCATTACGAAGAGGGGAATGTTGCGGGAGGCGTTACGACCGTTAGTGACAAAGCAAAATCTTCCATAGGGATGCTGTAGTAGATTGACACTTCTATTGTATGATTATTTTGAGACAGTATAAGTGGAAGTAGAATATCATAGGATATATAATTGATATGTATTAAACAACAATCAAATGTAATTCCATGCATGTAAACACCGAAACCAGTGGATCCATCAATGCGTGACCCATCAGTGAAAATTCTTCTATTGCAATTGACATGTTGGTACTTTTTAATAAAAATAAGGGGAATTAAAATAAGTCGAAGTTGATCTGGAACTCCTTGAATAGCCCGTTTCATGGAGAGGTCATAGTCAATGGAGGAACTGTGATAAGGAAAGCGAACACTGGGAGAATTATAGCATGGAAGACTAATATCGGATGACATATAGTTAATATAGATTCGTAAGAATCTAGACTGGGTACTCAATTCGAGCATTTCTTCGAAGTTTTCAATCACAAGCTTGTTACTGATTCCACACTTGATCAGTATTCTAGATGAGAGCTCCCAGAAGCGGTTCTGTAAGGGTTTTACTCCTGCCAGAACCTCCAGGCTCATATTGTGCGTTGAATGCATACAGCCAAGGGCAATACGTAAACAACGATATTGAATGCGTTCCAATTTGATGAGGTGGCTGTTTCTCGCCGAGAGGAAGCAAACAGTTGTTTTATAGAGTTTAATGAGCTCTTCCGGGTGAGCATCCCACCATGTCCCGGAAATTGATCTTAGAAAATTGATCCTTTGTTGACATTTCTGTTTCAAATACGGAATGTGAGTACTCCAAGTGCATTTCGAATCAAACATGACTCCAAGGTATTTGAAGGTCAAAGATTGGGTAATGTCTCTTCCCAACAGCTGGAGCATACAGTTGGGCTGGGAACCACTTTCTAGTAAACACTACCAATTCGGTTTTATGCGGTGAAACCTCGATCCCCAAATTTCTGGCCCAGATGAACAGATTATCTAGCGAATTTTGCAATGGTCTTTGCAAGATTTCCGCACGTGGACCTCTAAAGGAGATCACCGCATCGTCTGCAAGTTGTCTTAGCGTGCATCTATTTTCCAAGCAGTTATCAATATCTTTAACATAAAAATCATAAAGTAAGGGATTTAAACATGAGCCTTGGGGTAAGCCCATGTAGCTAATTCTGGAAGTTGTCAGTTGACCTAGATTAAAGGTCATTTGTTTTTCTGACAGTAAACTATGCAAAAAGTTATTTAAAATTCCTGGCAAACCACTACTGTGCAGACTATCTGCCAGTATATCTATGGAAACTGAATCAAATGCGTCCTTGATATCCAAAAATACTGAAGCCAATTGCTCCTTGTGTGCAAAGGCCAGTTGTATATCAGATGAAAGCAACGCTAAACAATCGTTTGTTCCTTTGCACTTTCGGAAACCAAATTGCGTATTTGATAGCAGGTTGTTTGATTCAACCCAACGGTCAAGTCTTGATAGGATCATTTTTTCTAACAATTTCCTTAAACATGATAGCATAGAGATCGGACGGTAAGAATTGTAATCAGACGCTGGTTTCCCAGGCTTTTGAATAGCTATTACTTTAACCTGCCTCCATGCCGGTGGAACTATGTTTAATTCCATGAGAGTGTTATAAAGGTTTAGTAATTGTCTTTTAGCGATATCGGGGAGATTTTTTAAGAGGTTGAATTTAATCATATCGCTTCCCGGAGCAGAGTTATTCGATGAAAGAAGTGCCATTGAAAATTCCAACATTGTGAATGGGTCGTCCAGAGAACCGTTATTTCGGGTAGTATCCCGTAAATTCGGTTGTGTTGGGACAGAGTCTGGACAAACCTTTTTAGCGAGGTCGAATATCCACTGCATGGAGTATTCTTCACTCTCATTGGAGGATGAGCGGTTTCGCATATAACGAGCCTTTCTCCAAAGCGTTGTCATCGAGGTCTCCCTAGATAGTCCCTCTACAAACGGACGCCAGTAATTGCGTATCTTTGCTTTGAGTATGTTTTTAAGCGTTTTTTCAAGCTTGAGGTACTTATCAAAAAGCTCACATGTTTCATGTCTACGATAATCTTTAAACGCATCGGATTTCTCAAGATACAACTTAGTGCATTCGTCATCCCATCTAGGGGTGGCTAGTCTTATTTTGAAGGATGCACTTGGAACGCGTCGTTTCTGAGCTTCTAATGCAGTTTTGTACATCAGGTCGGAAAGGAAACGATACTCTTCTAATGGTGGAAGAGGATCGGTAGAATCAATACCAAGGGTTACCGCCGATGCAAAATGTTGCCAATCGATATGCCTCGTGAGGTCATAAGGAACATGGATTGACTGGTCTGTTTTTTTTTTAAAACTATTTGTGATTGAGATAATTATTGGTAAGTGATCACTACCTTCCACAGACAATCTAATGATAGTGAACTAGAGCACAAAGATATGTCAAGTCGACTCTTCCTGGCTGGAGGTTTTGCTATTCGTGTCGCTTCCCCAGTGTACAAGATGGTCAGGTTGAAATCGTCGCATAAGTCATAGAAAATACCCGCTCTGTTGTCATCGTATTGTTCGCCCCAAGCAGTACCGTGGGAGTTCAGATCGCCCATAATAAGAACTGGAGATGGAAGTAATGTAATTGAACTCCAAAGTTGACGGCGGTTTATTGATGCCCCTCGGAGGGACATAGACGGAAGCACTGCAAAGATCTTTATTCTTTACATTTATTTGGCAACCGACGATTTCAATGCCTGAGATTATTGGGAGTGAGATTTTATAGAAGGGGTAGCACTTTTTGATCCCCAAAAGTACGCCACCATATGAATCATCTCGGTCCAGGCGGATAATGTTAAAGTCGTGGAAGTTTAATTCATCTTCAGATGAAAGCCATGTTTCACAGAGAGCAAATCTATCACAATCAGAATTGTGAATCAAATACTTGAACGAGTCTAATTTAGGTATTGGACTACGACAGTTCCATTGTAATACGGTGATCATATCTTGATCCTCACTCGACGAATTATTCATCGAAATGTTGAGGTACCGAGGTAGATGTGACGAGATTCTCTAAATGGAATGTCTTAGTAAGAACAGTGGCGTGCATGCTACGTTTCTTAATAAATCTTCGTAGAAAACAACAGGGCAAGCTGATTGAGATACTTCCGTCAACCATCAAAATTAGCAGTTTAGTCAGGCGATTGGTTCCATTAAAAAAACAAGCATTGAAAAGGGAAGAGTTTCAAGAAGCCGAACGTTTTCTTTGGAAAATAGCACAAGGTGAGCGGTTCCCAGTCGAAATCAGGACTCTTCAACAAGGCTCTAATGGAAAGGACCTGCCAAAGGCAGATAAAAGCAGTGACCTCTATAAGCTTACACCTGTTATCGACGAGTTTGGCATACTTCGTCACGAGGGACGAACAGTCGAAGCCAAACATCTACCATTTGAAGTGCGATTTCCGATCGTTCTACTTAAGAAGCATCCGATCACAAATAAGTTGTTGGAACACTCTCATCAGAAATTTTGCCATGCAAATAGAGAAACGGTGGTAAATGAATTGAGGCAGAGGTTCTACATTCCACAAATCAGAGCTCAACTGAAGAAGGTGATGCAAGAATGCGCATGGTGCAAAGTCCATAAATGTCGCCCTACAGTTCCTCGAATGGCTCCGCTTCCTGTCCAACGTCTAGCCCCGAATTTGCGTCCATTCAGCTTCACCGGAGTGGACTACTTTGGTCGACAGTAGGCCGTCGCACAGAAAAGCGTTGGGTTTCGTTGTTTACCTGCTTGACAACCAGAGCCGTACACTTAGAGGTAGTACACAGTTTGTCTTCACAAAGCTGAGTGATGGCAATCCGTTTTTCTCTGACAACGGAACAAATTTCGTCGGAGCATGCAAAGAAGTCATCGGTAAGATCGGTGAAGACTGTAGTGATACTTTTACTGATGCCAGAACTAAGTGGAACTTTAATCCACCTGCTGCACCACACATGGGCGGAGCATGGGAGAGGCTCGTTCGATCAGTAAAAGAGGCGATGAAAGTGTTCGAAGACGAGCGGAAATTTAACATTAACGATGGCAGATGCGGAAAATATGATTAACACGCGTCCACTATCGTACATCCCTCAAGAGTCGGTAGAAGTTGAGTCGCTAACTCCGAACCACTTCATTCGTGGGCTTCCGTCAACTGGCAGTGATGTGTTCATATCGAAAGCTGGAGATGCTGAAGCTCTACGTGACAACTACAAGCGGTCCCAGCAGTAAGCAGACAAGATGTGGAAGCGCTGGTTGGAGGAGTATCTTCCGTCTATCAACAAGCGGTCAAAATGGCATGCGGAATCGGAACCACTCGTTGAGGGAGACGTCGTCTTTATAGCTGACGAAAACAACCGAAAAATTTGGGTCCGAGGAATTGTGCAGGAGTTGATTAGAAGTTCGGATGGACGTGTAAGACAGGCGATGGTTCATACGACGAAAGGTTTGTACCGTCGCCCAGTGGCAAAGCTGGCGGTACCAGAGATTCGATCGGTGAACTCTGGCGTAAAGACGTCTGCGCAAGAGTTACGGGGAGGGGCTGTTGAGGTACCGCCTACTGGCAACACGGTTCAACCAAACTAACACAAGGAGATGATCGAAGTTTGGTCACCTTAATGATATAAATTTAAACGTCAGTTATATCAGCTGATGAATAGAATGAATAGATGAATAGATTAATAGAAAAAATGAAAACAAAGTTATTATCTATTAATGACAAACAGTTTAATACTGATTTCGGTCGATTTGGAATAGTATGAAATAGTGAGTTAAAACAAGGAAAAAAGTTATTGTTTCAATACGTTGAGTGGCGAACCGCTGCAGGTTGTCGCCAGTAGAGCCTACAGCTAATATTAGTTTAACGATAGCAGTTGGAAACAAGTTTGTTTTAAATAGGTTCCACTGCATCAAGTAGTAAGTAGCTATATGTATGGTAAAGAGAGAATTAATTCTAATTTGTCTATATATTGTTTGATCATCTAAAGCGGAAAGCAAGCAAACTTGGTAATAGTGAGGAAAAGGTACAGAAGCTAGAAGGAAGAGTAGAAATTAGTTTGGCGAAGGAAGCTATTCATGTAAGTTAAGAATCTATTGTATTTACGATCAATTGCTAAATAAACTAATTCTTACAGTTTTGAGCTGCTGAAAACCTAAAAATAGCTGCTACCAAAATCTAGTGACCCAACCGAACAGAAAGATATGAATTCACCAATGAGGGGCCATGATACAGTCAATTGCTTGAAGAAGTTTCCAACTATAGGAATAAGCAGGTCAATAAGTCCTCGGAGCGGCGAAGCATTAAAAAAACCAAGAGCATTTTTAATTTTTTCCCCATTTTTTCTAAAAAATCTTTTTTCTCGGGGGGGGGGGTATTTTTGTAGTGTGGGTAATTCTTATTCGTAAGAGGAAGAAAATCTCCCCCTCCTTTTACGAGTGGAAGATTGTCGAAAAGAAGTGGACGCGGCCGGACCTCTTCTTTTTATAAATATGGGAAAATTTTTTTTTTATTACTTTTTTTTTTTGGGGTCTTTTGGGTTGTTTTTGAAGCGACACTTTCGACTTTCTTTTTCCAACATTAGCAGCGTCTGTTCGGAAGCTGCAGTGAGTAAATCCAGTCGATTCGCAAACCACCAGGCGTTCTCCTTCGCTCGCAAAAGTTCATCTCGATTAGATTTCCGGTGCATTCACGGTGTGTGGTTGAAGTTATACGAGTAGCATTTCTCCACATGCATTTTAGATCCGTATACTTCCAAAGACAGAAAAGCAAAGGACCAACTTCAACAGAAGAGCAAACACGAAACCACTCCACCCGTCTCACCAGCCCGAGGACTACGGAAAGTATGTACTTCCAGAGAGCAAACGTACATAGATGTACACAAAACAAATTCATTTTCCCATAACGAGTAGAGCAACCAGCAGCTTTAGTTTTGGATAAATTTTCACCATCCCACACTGCCATTCAGCAGGTGGAAAAACGAAAACGAACATGTGCAACCGCCCCACCCCCCGAAAATTCTGAATATTTGTTATATTATCATTATTTTTATTGTTGCTGGTGCTCTCGAACAGCTTGATTCGAACCCCCCCACCCATCCTCCTCTCCACAAGACAACCACCTAATCCCCTTGTGCCATCAGAGTGCCGTTGCTACTGCCACTGAGAGCATACTAAAATATTTCGCATCTGTAGAAATTTCCTCTGCTTTCTTCCGTTTCCCGACTGCTACGATTTCACTTGCCGGAGTGACACACCGAAAAGCACATGAAGCTCGGTCTAGCAGGCTGGGTGTTTTGGATTGGGTGGTAGCTACGTCACAATGTTTTTCCGTTGGCTTCATCTGAGGCAAAAAATAAGTTAAATAAAACACAGCACTAGGAGCGGGGAAGGAGTTCGGGGGCAACTCTGGTACGGAGTCGAAACTCCAAGCCAAAGTTTTATTTCCAGCTACAGCCAGCACGGTACGGTACGGCCTAGTGCGATTCAACTGTCTGGAGGAAGGAGAGGAATGCTATTTCTGAGAGCTTCACAACAAACTTAGCCACAGCAGCAGCAGTCCTGAATGCTGTGAGTGGCGGTGGGAGAAGGATGAGGGGCCCTCCCCATTCCACCCGAAACCAGCTTTTGGTGAGAGTTCCGAGCTTTCCCGTCGACGGACGAACGGAACGGCAAGCAGAAAATCGAGCGTACCGATTTAATGCTTCTCAGTACATAGGACAGGACCGATGCTGCATGAGGAACGAACAAAAGCGAACAGTTATTTGTTTGCGTCTTATCCTTTTGCACTTTTGGGTACTTGGCTTCGAACGAGCTTGCCATCTGGAAGCGTGTGGCATTTTCCGCAAAGTGACTTACGTTTCAGGATTCACGCGTTACGTGATTTAATGACGGGTAGTTTCGGGATCGATATTCAGAGGCGGCGAACCTGCAGGTTGTTGAGGCGATTCAGATATTTGAACTGTGTTTCATTTATCTGCATGAGTTTATCACTAAGATAAAATTTAAATGAAGTCCACCTCGTTATCGAATGTCACGATAATTTGTGAGTAATTGATAAGGAAGATGGGTTTTTTCTTCGAGAAATGTCAACTCCAATAACGATTGTTCAGTCAACAGTCTTGAAGAAAACAAGTAAAATTCGTTGGAGTAAAATGGTAATGGTAAATTCTTGATCTAAAAATTCGAAACTTCAGTTACTCTTCAAAAGAAAGCCCGTAAAGCTGCGTCAACGTCTGCGTCAATTTTTCAAAATTGACGAACTGAGGCAGCGTCGTTGTGAAATCGCCAGCTGAGGGCAGATGAGTCCCACTGTCAACGCTGACGCAAATTCGTAGGTTCAGTTTAACCTGTCAACATTGACCACTGATCGCAATCCAAACCACTGTTGTGGAGGAGCAAACGAAGCAACCAAAGAGTCCAATCCTAGTAGCCTAGTTAAGATACGGATAGAAAAAATTTAGTTAATGTTCATCACTCTACAACCGCGGTTGCAATTCTTTATTTCCCCAAGAGGCCATGGGCCCAGGACGACTGGAGCGGCTGCCATAGCAACCGATAAACAAGAGTGCACATTTTCAAACTCAACTTTCGAGATTATTTTGTTTGCGTTGCTGATGATCGAAGAAATTCAAATTTCGAAGCGACATGGAACGATTGGGGATCATCAAGCTAAATGGATCAAATTGTTGTAGAGCTTCTTTATTCGTCTCGTGAAAGGTTTTGTTTTAGATAATGAAATGATGAATTAGGAAAAAATAACAATGATGGTTTCTAGAGATAGCTGTTGAACACTCGGTGGCTTGGATTTCTTGTTCGTTGAGTTCCTCTTAATCCGGGGCGATCTCTGCAAGAATGTAACCGGAAAATGACCAGAACTTGGCGCTGGACCTTGTGCGGCAACTGAAATCGCCGTTGATGCTTGGAACAATGGTGACCAGCGTAGACGTGCAACGATTGGACTCTTGCAGGAGGACAACCAGTTGAACCTCATCAAAGGGTTCAAAACGCCAAAGGAGACATGGGAGAAAATGAAAGGACACTACGAGAAGGCATCGCTAACCTCGAAGGTGTCCCCCTTCTTAAGAAGATCTGATATAAACGTTATTCTGATGGCGCGAACATCAAGGTGGCGGACTAGAAATGTATGTATGTAAGGTAGCCACCATCCCTTCTAAGACCTTGTCATGTATGCAGCTCCACTTAATAGCAAGATAAAATTGTGTTACCGGGTTGCATTCACAGTAACGCTGTTTGAAGGGTCAAAAACGGTGGGGCGGACCCGTAAGCTTAGACACTTACGCGACACCCGCGGGAACATAAGATTCTCCTTCCAACGATACGATCCAACAAATCGAATAACCCAATTCGCAATACTTATTAAGCTTTCTAGGAGATAGCTTGTTAAGAAGGACTCTCGCTGAATCTGTTGGAGTAGAATTCACAGCATCAACCATCGAATCGGTAGGATAAAGAAAATGATACTGTTAGTCCCCTCCTAGACGCCGTTTGTCATACCACTCCATTGTCCATTTCCAGCCTGAGTGATACCCTGATGCTCCCTCCCTTTCCAATATATATTCAATAAAGGTGGCGGGCCAGAAATCAGACAAAAATCCGGAGGTGGCCATGGTTCTCCGAAGCTTACCGGAATCATAGAAGACTTTTACCACGACATTTGAGGGGGCTACCCCATATGGCATAAGGTCGTTTGGCATAATGTCATTTGGCATAAGATGTGGGATAATCAATGGTCGTTTGGCATAATGACTATTTGGCATAAAACAAAGAAAAAATTAAAAATGTTACGATCATATGGCATAAACAGCATTTGGCATCAATATCTGAAAATGAAAGCTGCTTCAAAATTCAATTGGTTTTAAGGTCTTTGGCATTGGCACCGAACAGTTTGAGAAAGCTTATTTAGATTGAAAATCTGTAAAGTTTCATCGGAAACATTTGGCATAATGTCAGTTTGGCATAAATATTAGAAAATAAGTTCAATTCTAAGCAATTTCATTTGGCATTATGGTTTTGGCACATAAAGTTCAATTTTAGAGAAAAATAAATTATTTAGTATAATAATTATATTATAATTTGTAAAATAATTAAACTAAGTTTTAAAGAACAGCCTAATTCATAAAGAAGGGAGATTACAATACTTCCCGTATTGGCCTATTTATGACAATTACGTTTCAGTCGGTTCGAATGAATTATGCCAAACATAATAGGGGCCAATTATAGAAGTCGAGTCGACCGTTACTTTGCTGGACCGGTCTATTTTGCTATTACAGTTGTCGAGATCGACGAAATTTTGTCGCGTTGGTCGACTCAATCGACCGCTCGAAAACTAGTGACTGATCTGTCACATTTTGTCGAGTAAGAGTTTGTTTTGATACGCTTTTTTCAAAGGTTGGTGGTTTTTGACTGAGGAAGGTAAGAAACACACTTAAAAAATATGTTCGCACGTGAATTAAAAGGAAATGAATTTACTCCTAGCAAAAAATGTCTAATCCTATTAAAAACCAGTCAGTTCGACTGGCTCAACGAACTGGTATAAATTAATGTGGACATCGCCAGAGGCTTTTGTGATGTGAAGCCAGCCTAGCTAATGTTAAGCAGAAGTGGCGGGAAACTGACCAACAGCTCGATTCATGAGGACTAGAAATGCGCCTTGGGTTGGCATAAAAATAAAATTTATTAAATTAAATTAAATTATATTAAAATAAAAAAAAAATTAAATTAATTAAATTTTATTTTCTCGTTTGAATACTATTATATTTTTGATCCTAACATTGGCTCTTAAGCAAAAATTGGTGGTCGATGGAAGACTCAAAATAAAAGTGAAAGCGATGATCTTTTGAAATTAATTATTGAGCTCTGATTATTTTCTAAAGATTCATTCTAAATGCATCATTTTAGTACATTTCGACATGGAGTTTTCATCAGGGCCAATGTCCCAAACGAAAACAATGGCTTGCTCCGCAAATTTCTCGAGAATGCTAATTTAATTATAGTGAATTACCACGATGACTGTACAGAAGAGGAGCTCCCCTTTACAATAGAAGTGGTAGTTTACTGAAGCGAGTTTGCATTTTCAAGAAATTTGCGGAAGAATCCATTGTTTACGTTTGGGACATTGGCAATTAAAACTCCATGTCGATTTGCACTATTTGAACTGAGATTTGAAAATTTACCCTCGAGTTAAGTGGTTAAAAATTAGTCTTTGATTCCTAGACGTATAGAAATAAACTACTCAAAATTTAGGGCACATCCTAGAAAGTACATAAGCAGACATCCCAGAGTTTTGGGAAGATACTTTCTAGAAGTTCAGGGAGAGACTTCATCGAAAAAAAAAACTCCTCCGAAGGTCAGGCAGAAATTTGTCAGATGTAGTAGTTGAAGCAGGAATATTCCAAAAAAATCAAGACCAAACATCTCAGAAGTTCAAGTTCATATGGCCTGTTCATAAACCACGTAGACTCAATTTTGAAAATCTCAGACCCCCGCTCCCCCTTCGTAGACTTTTCTCCATACATTTTTTGAAATTTTGTATGGAGCGTAGGCTTTGGTCAAACCTCCCCTCCTCCCAGAAAAGTCTACCTGGTTTAAAAATAGCTCCATGCTTCCCAGAGGATCAGGAAAGAACTTCCTCGAAAATCAGGAGGGGACTTCACAGAGCTTCTGGAAGAAATTTAGGGAAGAGGACTTCTTATAAGTTAAGAACTTTCCAGAGTTCTGAAGTTCTGGAAAGGACTTTTCAGAAGTTCCCGAAGTTTAAGAAACCTCCCCGACTTCAGGAAGAACTTAGGTTGGAACTTCAAATTCAGGAACGAATTGCTAGACGATTTTCCTGAAGTTCTGGAGAGAACACTCTGAAGTTCTGGAAAGGACTTTTCAGAATTTCATAACCTCCCCAGGAGTTTGTTCTCAGTTCAGGAAGAAACCAGTCCAATTAACCAAAAGAAACTTTCCAGAAGCATTGGGGGTACTTCCTAGAATTTTGTGCAAGAATTTCTCAGAAGTTCAAGAACAAACTTCCCCGAGGTTAAGGATGAAACTTCCCAAAGTTCAGACGATAACTTTTTAGAAGTTCACGAAGAAACTTCTAACAAATTCAAGGGTATTTTCTTAGAAATTCTGGACTGGGCTTTCTCATAGCTTCAATACAATTTTCCTCGGAATTCAAATGCGACTTATCAGAATTTTCGAAAGAGTAAGCTCAAGAAAAAAGTTTTTGGACTTATATTCAATCCAAAAATTCACTATTAACATCAGAGAAGAAAACATATGATTTTAAAATTTCAATTTTAACCCTGAAACTAATGAATGCCATATTTTACAGAACAGTTCATTAAAAAAGAAGAAAATATTCCAAAAAATTCAAGACCAAACATCTCCGAAATTTAAGTTCATACTTCCCAGAGGATCAGGAAAGAACTTCCTAGAAAATCAGGAGGGGACTTCTCAGAGCTTCTGGAAGAAATTTAGAGAAGAGGACTTCGTAGAAGTTTAGAACTTTCCAGAGGTTCTGGAGTTTTTCCCAAAAATTCAAGATGGAGCTTCCCAGAAGTTCAGGAAAAAACTTCCCCGAATTTCAGGAAGAAACTAACCAGGAAGGGCACTAGAAAAAAGCAAATCTCAAAAATTCCGGATCAAACTTCTACAAAACTCAGGACGATACGTCTTAGAAGTTCTGGAGAGAACATCTCTGAAGTTCTGGAAAGGACTTTTCAAAAGTTCCGGAAGAAACTTCCCCAGAGTTAAGTTGGAACTTCCCAGAAGTGCTAGAAGATTTAGTGAAGTTTAGAATAAATTTTTTTTTAGAATTTCAGAATCAAGATTTCTCGAAGTTCAGGAAGAAACCAGTCCAATGAAACAAACGAAACTTTCCAGAAGCATTGGAGTGACTTTCTAGAATTTTGAGCAAAAATTTCTCAGAAGTTCAAGATCAAACTTCCCCGAGGTTAAGGAGAAAACTTCCCAAAGTTCAGACGAGGACTTTTAAGAAGTTCACGAAGAAACTTCTAACAAATTCAAGGGTATTTTCTTAGAAATTCTGGAGTGGACTTTCTCAAAGTTTCAATACAATTTTCCTCGGAATTCAAATGCGACTAATCAGAAGTTTCGAAAGAGTAAGCTCAGGAAAAAAGTTTTTGAACTTATATTCAATCCAAAAATTCACTGTTTAACATCAGAGAAGTAAACATTTGATTTTAAAACTTCAATTTTAACCCTGAAACCTACGAATGCCATATTTTACAGAACAGTTCATTAAAAAAAAAAAGAAAATATTCCAAAAAATTTGAGACCAAACATCTCCGAAGTTTAAGTTCACATTTTCCAGAGAATCAGGAAAGAACTTCCTCGAAAATCAGGAGGGGAATTCTCAGAGCTACTGGAAGAAATTAAGCGAAGAGGACTTCGTAGAAGTTTAGAACATTCCAGAGATTCTGCACTTCTTCCGAGAAATTCAAGATGGAATTTCCCAGAAGTTCAGGAAAAAACATTCCGAATTTCAGGAAGAAACCAACCAGGGAAGGCACTAGGAATAATTTCTCAAAAATGCAGGAACAAACTTCTACAAAGCTCAGGACGATACGTCTTAGAAGTTCTGGAGAGAACATCTCTGAAGTTCTGGAAAGGACTTTTGAGAAGTTGCGGAAGAAACCTCCCCAAAGTTTAGTTGGAACTTTCCAGAAGTGCTAGAAGATTTCCTGAAGTTTAGATGAGAAAATTTCAGAATTTCAGAATCAGAATTTCTCGAAGTTCAGGAAGAAACCAGTCCAATTAACCAAAAGAAACTCTCCAGAAGCATTGGGAGTACTTCCAAGAATTTTGTGCAAGAATTTCTCAGAAGTTCAAGAACAAACTTCCCCGATGTTAAGGAGAAAACTTCCCTAAGTTCAGACGAGGACTTTTTCAAAGTTCACGAAGAAACTTCTAACAAATTTAAGGGTATTTTCTTTGGAATTCTGGAGTGAACTTTCTCAAAGTTTTAATACAAGTTTACTCGGAATTCAAATGGGACTTATCAGAAGTTTCGAAAGAGTAAGCTCAGGAAAAAATTTCCCCGAATTTCAAGAAAAAACTTTCCAGAGAGGGAAAAAACTTCGCAGAAATTCAGGAACAAACTTCCCCGAAGTTCACAAGTAAACTTCGCTTAAGTCCAGAAGAGGACTTCCCAGAGGTTCTGGAAGAAACTTTCAACAAATCTTAGAAGATTTTCCAAACAATTCTGGAGAGAAATTTCCCAAAGTTTTGGGCAAAATTTTTCCTCACAGTTCTGGATTAAGCTTATTAAAAGTTTAGAAAGTAACTACCCAGTCAACACAAAATCGTATATGATAGCGCATATGTGTACAAAGTGGAGGCGATATACGTATATTGCCTCCACGGTATACTCATATCCGCTATTATATGCGATCTTGTATCCACTGGGTAAGTTCACAGAAAAACTAACCAAATGTTTCTGGAAGGTTAGGTAGGGTTGTTAAAAGTGAATTTCCCAGAAAATCAGGAGTGACTGCCAGGAAGTTCATGAGAAAACTTTCCAGAATTTTAGCAAAGAGCTTTGCAGAAGATCAGAAGGGAGTTTCCCCGAAATTTAAGAGACGAACCGATGAGGCAGTCTATACAAAAATCATTCATTTGTCCATAAGGGTATTCAGTGCTCATGACACCATAGTAAAATATGGTAAACAACATCTTCATAATGGTTCGCAGGACACAAACTCAAAATTATAATTTCTTCCTTGCATTTCACCTCGTTTGAGAGATTTGGTCGATACGAAAACTTCCCCAAAGAAGGTATCGAGAATTCTTCCAAAGTTCAGAGAATCCTCCAAAAATTAAAAATTAAATCCTCTATTCTGAAATTTTCCCATTTAGGGTTTTAGAAGCTTCGAAAAAAGTTTGAGTGCTTAACCAGAAGGTCAGAGAACTTCGAGATAAAATCGTTGGTCAGGCCGATCACTGCGTTGTCCATACAGAAATCTTAGAATGTTAAATGCTTAAAGAATGCTTTGAATGTTAAATGCCGGCAATAAATTAGTTGGTGATAACTAGACAATAACTCGTCTTCTGAATCATCTTTGAAATAAATCCCGACACATGTCGGCATATTAAATAATAACTTCCTCGGAAAATATTTTAAACCGCAACTTTGGAACAGCACTGCAAAAACATTCGTGTAATCACAAAACAAGAGTGAAACATGAATGCTTTTCTTCAACTGTCAAAATTTATTTTATTATTTACATGGCATAACGTCACAATACTATAACATAGCCTGATACACAATATCCCTCCATAATGCCCGATTCGTGGCTGCTCCTCCCCAATCCCTTGGGCACCTTGTACCCCCTAGGCCTTGCTCCACCTGGTCTGACCATCTTGCTCGTTGCGCCCCACGTCGTCTTGTACCAACCGGATTCCCGTCGAACACCATTTTTGCAGGATAGTTGCCCGGCATTCTCGTAACATGTCCTGCCCAGCGTATCCTTCCAGCTTTTGCCACCTTATGAATACTGGATTCCCTGTCGAGTTGCGCGAGCTCATGGTTCATCCTTCGCCTGCATAGTCCGTCCTCCTGTACTTTTTTTTTTCAACTGTCAAAAATGACACCTAAATTGATGAAAGTCCTGAACTATGCATGCTGTAATATTTCAATGACATTTTGAAAAAAATCAAAACTACAGTTACCAGTCGAGTTCGAGTGCCGACTCGATCACATTTAGTCGGCTTCTGTAATGCGCACTTTTGCTCAACTCGACTTCTATAATTGACCCCATAACTAGGCAATACATACTTTTAGTCGGGGGAAGCCCATATGGCATAAGGTCATTTGGCATAAAGTCATTGGGTATAACAATAACTCGAGATAAGTAGTCATTTGGCACATTGTCATTTGGCATAGTGACCATTTGGCATAATGTCATTGGCTTTTATCCGCAGTAATATTCCTTTCTTTTTAAACAGGCTGTTCTTCAAAATATGGCATTCATAGGTTTCATGGTCAAAATTTGAAATTTGAAAATCAAAGGTTTTCTTCCCTTATGCTGAACAATAATTTACTGTATTGACTACATAGTTTAGTTATGTTAACCATATGTTAAGCAATGCCAAATGGCCATTATGCCAATTGAATTTTAAATCTCTAAGTTATGCTAAATTATAATCATGCCAACTGAACCCGAAACAGCTTTCATGTTCAGATATTTATGCCAAGTGGTTTTTATGCCAAATGGCCGTAATATTTTTAATGTTTTCTATGTGTTATGCCAAATGGTCAGTATGCCAAACGGACTTTATGCCAAATGACCATTGCACAGTGGTCCAGAATGCGAATTTAGCTGGAAAGATACATTTTCAGCCTAAGTTTGAAGTTGTGGAGCAAACTTGTCTTCTGCTAAGTTGTTTCTAATAACAAGGCGCCTCTTTTGGTGCGAAAGAAAACTAGGGTGGTCCTTATTTTCAGAGAAATCGAAAATCTAACTTTTTTATTTGCAGAAATAAAGGCATACATTATTTGGGAAAGTTGTAGATTAAGTAATTTCAAGCAACTTCGATGGTAAAATTTCTTCTGTACCTTTCGATATGACCGAATTAGAGCATTTTTTCCTACGTAACTTAGGGTGTACGTTTAAAAAATCAGTTATTTAGCTGTAACTTTTTTTATTTCAAATTTTTCAGCAAAGTTGTCTTGCTATTGATTCTAGAACAATAAAAGTTACAACTTTTGGTGTGCTGAAATTGTCTCTATCGTATGTCAAACAAAAGCTATTATGGTTTTTGTAAACAAAACAGGTCTTTTTCAAATGTCGGTTTTTCTAGTTGAGGCAAACTAAAAAATTATTTCATAACAGCATTTGAAAGTATTTTTATTATTGCATATCATGTCTGAAAACTGGAGATAGGTTAATTTTTAAAATTGAGTAAAACACATTGGCAAAGGGCGTAATTTTATAAGAAAATCGTTAACTACACGCTAACGATAAGAGACTTCCTTCCAGACTTCATTCCAGCTAAATTCGCATTCTGGACCACTGTACATTGATTATCCAACAGCTTATGCCAAAGGATTTCATGCTAAACGACATTATGCCAAACGACCTTATGTCAAACGATTTTATGCCATATGGGGTAGCCCCCTTTTAGTCTATCCAAAAATTCACTGTTCAACATCAGAGAAGGAAATATTTGAATTTTAAATTTCAATGTTAAACCTGAAACCTAGGAATGCCATATTTTGAAGAACAGCTCATTTGAAAAGAAGGGAATATTACAATGGATAAAATCCAATTACATTATGCCCAATGACTTTATACTAAACGACCTTATGCCAAACCATCTTATGCCAAACCATCTTATGCCATATGGTAAATGCCCCGACTAAAAGTATGTATTGCTTAGTTATGTTTGGCATAATTCATTCGAACCGACTGAAACGTAATTGCCATATTTTAAAGAACAGCTCATTTAAAAAGGATGGGAATATTACAATGGATTAAAACCTATACCAATGACATTATGCCAAATGGTGATTATGCCAAATGACCCTCGGATTCTATATCATTTCAAGAGTTGTATGCCAAATGGTCGTTATGCCAAACGGCATTATTCCAAATGACCACTTAGCTCAAGTTATTGTTATGCCAAATGACTTTATGCTTAACGACTTTATGCTAAACGACTTTATGCCAAACGACCTTATGCCAAACGATCTTATGCCATATGGGCTTCCCCCATTCTGTAAGCACAAACAGAAAGATTGTCGCGCTATGGCGGAGCAAACAGCTGGAAGTTATTTAGTTTCTTGCTCAGGGCGAGAAGCGGTATGTTCCCAGAGGGAAAACGGCTCAAGATACCCAGGATGAATCGAAGCTGGAATATTCGTTTGCACCTAACAGTAACATGAAGCTGGAAAATGCAAGACTGATCTACTCAGTAGCAGCCTCCCACATGAGTGCGAATCTGGTTCTATTCATGGAGTTCGATGAGCAAGCAAGCGTCAGCGACGGGAATCGGATCGTGTCATCTGACATTCATTTCTCCCAAGGGGAAACACTCCAAAGTAGGCCTTACGGATGTGCGTACCGGATTTCGAGTCAAACCTCATCTCGGTGAAGAAGCTTACCCTAAAGGGTCTACTGTCGTTTTCGATGCCAGCGGATGTCGCATTTTCAAAGGTGAGAAGGCCATCGTCCGGTGGATTGTACTACTTGGCGATTGGTCACGAAGCGTTGGTGGCAAGAGAGAGCAATCACACATCAAGTTGCCAACATAGGTGGCATCGTATTTTGGGACACCGTGATCATTTTCGAAAGCTCTAGACCAAGGTATTGTGGCTACCATCCTGTATGCGAATGTTGCCTAGAGGGTAAGATGGCACGTCTCCCGTTTCCGAAAAAGTTCAAACGAACGTCAAGTCAGGCTAGGGACGGATGGATCTTATTCACTCTGACAGACAAATTCAGCCGCTATTGCGTTGTGTCGCCCCCTTGCTATAGTGAACGACTCTAGCGATGAAGACTTCAACAACGGATACGAGTCGACCTACGATGATTTCCAAAATCAATCGATCGTCAGGAGAAGAATGATGTTGAGTAGCCTCGACGATATGCCCGTGCAAATAATCGTTATTCCTCCAAGACATCGCCTACTAGATGGCAATGACATCAAACAAGATGTTCCAGCCACTTCCACCAACAAGCATTAAATAATCATAATAATGAACCAAAAATTTATTTCTTCAGTCTGTTTCAGTCCACCAGTCAGCCAATAACGGAGCAAAGCAACAATACCTCCCCCCACCCCCCCTCTATCACTAGGCTGGTCGCAGGATCGGTGAAAAATGAGACGCAAAATCCTTCGGTGGGTGGGCGCATTCGGTTGCGTTCAGTTTTCCCCAGCACCCATTGGGAATGATCCTTCACCTTGTGCCATTTGCGCCGAACCCCCCCCTAACCCATCCTATCTCGCACAAGCAGAAATGGTGATATAATCAAACCATAAACGTGTGTGTCGAACAAGTCGAAATACAGCGGGACAAAGAGGAAGACGATGCAGAAGCGACTCACTTTCCGGAAGGGGAACTGGG
This sequence comes from Aedes koreicus, assembly GCA_024533555.2. Classification (NCBI taxonomy): domain Eukaryota; kingdom Metazoa; phylum Arthropoda; class Insecta; order Diptera; family Culicidae; genus Aedes; species Aedes koreicus. The sequence goes on from JAHHFK020004850.1 coordinate 50,675, forward strand.
GTGGGGGAGGGGCAAATAAAATGGGAAAAGTTTCCGTTTCTTCGACGTTCACGTCTTCTGGCGTGACTGAGCTTGGCTAAGGATCGGCAAGGATGCTGCTGCCGCTTGCCGCTTGCAATATATAAGAAGGCAAAATGGGAAAATAGCCTCGACGGCATATCACGGCCCCGGTCCCGAAGGAAGGGTGTGGCGAAGAGGAAAAAATATCTTCACTCACAGCCTCAACCTGGAGAGAGAGAGAGAGAGAGAGAGAGAGAGAGAGAGAGAGAGAGAGAGAGAGTGGGCTTCCATCGAGTTAGATTTGCGCTTTTCTTCTTATTATACGATTGCCGGTTTAGTTTAGTTCAGTTCGGGTCGGTCTTCTCGGAATCCCGGACTCGAAAGAACGAATCCGCAGGCGGATGATGGGAAGCTGAGATCTATTGTTGTTCGCTTTATGTGTTTATTGATTTTATCCCTCGCCTCAGCCTCAAAATCCGACCTAAAGGTACGGAGCTGAGTCTGTGTCTCGCCCTTCTGGTAGATGGAAAAATTGACCTTTTCTGTATCTCGTCCTGTGATTCCATTGCTGTTTTTTTTTTTCCTTTTTCGTTTTTCCTTGTTGCTGATTCCCTGAAGAGAATTGCTGGGAAAATGGGGACGGGACAGAGTGAGCACTCGATTGCTCTTAGTTGGATCCTAATCGGGAAAATTTTCCTACCTTTTCTATAGCTCAGTGGGAGATCGTCCAAACGACGACGACGATGACGACAACGGACAGACAACGGAAGGCATTGTGGCTTGTAGCTTGGTGAGAGAGAGAGAGAGGGAGAGTGGGAGGGTGGGTGCAGAACGGACAGAAAGAGTTTTGTGATCCAATGGGCAGCACAAAAAAAGGATATCACTTTGTGGAAGCAGAAACCCTCAATTTTTCCGTTTTGCCTCGTTGGTTCATTTCCTTTCTGAGCTGATGGGTGGTTCACGGTGGGTTGGAAGCGAATCGTTGTTGGTTAAAATTCAAGGAAATCACTGAAAACGATTTGATTGGATTATTGGATTGATTTAATTTGCTGGAATAATAAATTGACGATTTAAGGAACTAATTGAACAATGAAAAAATAATAGTCCATTATAGTTCATTCAAGAGCTTGTATCCATAACAGATACGTTTTAAAATAAAATGGGCAGTCGCTATCAGTGTCAGTCTCTTTTATTGGAATTTATTTACAAATTGAGCAACTCAAGTGGGCATCTTTTGAGTAAAATACATGCTTCTTACAGAGAATTTATGACATGGCCTCGACAAATTTCAAATTAGCGACCATCAAAATTATCCTTCAACAATTGTAACAGCTATTAAAAATAACGCATATAAAAGGTGATGTCTTTGAATAGGTTTATCATCCTAAATTCACTTAAAAGTCAGTATTTTCCTAGCACAGATTTCAAATGTAAGTAAGGGAGAGAACGATATTTAATGGTTGCTTCGTTCGTTCGGCAGTCTTTGAGCTGTTAGGAGCGTCGAAGAGCCAGTGATGGATTGGCAGCTGGCAGTGGCAAGTACTGGAGGGCAGCCGTTGCTACGAAGCGTTGGTTAGGAAGCCAGTTGATCCAAGCTAGTTAGGCGTAACCACGAGAAGCGAAATAAGGTGCTTGTTTTTTCGGCTGGGTAAAATAATCGGTGTGAACCAGCCGATTGCTAATGACAGGCTCACATCGTCGCAATTTTTTTTTAAAAAGGCATTAACTGATAACATTAGCATGAATGTTACGCACATTAGCAGATAATTGACTTCAATTATCTGCTCATGAATATTGATAAGTTAACGCTAGTATTGTTGATTAATGCATTGTCCAGAGCTGGTAGCGAGTCACTTTTCATTGACTTGGTTCGTATTTTCAAGCCAGTCGCAATAAAGTCTATATTTTTAATTTAATTTAACTTGTCATTTTTTCTCGAAATAAGTCACTATTTTCAGCTATTTTAGGTGTTCATCACAATCATTGATCATTCTTATTTCAGTGTGTACAATATGTCAGTTCTATAACGGTTTTAGTAATGACAATCGATCTACTAAAGTCGATTTTGCATAGTTCAGCGACTTCTTCAGTGCTATCAAAACGTTTGATCATTCGACGAGGTCGGATTGTAATCCACTCTGGTTCTTTTTCAAGCTCGACGAGTTCACATAACCGATTTTTCGTGTCCCACTCTTGGTTCACAAATACATACAAACGCCAGCAGTCCAAATCAAAAGTTTACATAGTTTGCTGACAGAGATACTAAGAATATTCAGGCAAAACTCTTCATTGATATCCAAAAATCTAACAATATATTCATCTCTTGCGTAGGGGACACATATTTCAGAGGCGATTGTTTGTTATGTGATGGTTTTTATACATTATTTGGCATACATAAAAATTATAAAATCTTCAGATTTAAAATTTATATTTTTTTTTATTGGAAATTCAAGAAACTTTTTACAGTGCATTTAATAGAGTAAGTAAAAAATAAGTGAACTTTGTAGAAGGTCGGTGAATACAAAGACAGGAAGTTTGATGAATAGGTTTCCTGCAAATTTGAAATAATTATGACTATATCTGTTCAGAATATACAGGGCTAAATCGTGAGCGGATTTAGACATTTTTAATTACATTTTTATTTTAACCCGCACTTTGCCAAGCACTACAAATTTTAATTTAATATGTTCGGTCGAGGCTTGTTTATTGTTTATTGTGAAAAGGTTATATGAAATTTACCAAATTATTAGTCCATAATCTACCGATTATGATTACTATGATGACACAAACTTTTTTTTTTATTTTCAGAGTGATTTAGAGTTTCGGAAGTTTCGCAGGGGTTCGAAAAAGTTCATTTTTTTCTGTAATACTGGTTGATTTATACAAATGTTATGAAACTTTTCAAACGAACATAAAGGAAGTTGAGATAGTTTTTGAGTTGTAGAAATCTCGGACAGGTCCAGTTTTCATTATTAAGTTACGGTTATCTTCAATGCAGTCGCTATTTCCTAATATTTAGAGGGATTTTTGGACAGTTTTAGGAACCCTTCTAAGGAATTTAATGCTCATTCTACGGAAACTTACAACAAATTCTAAAAGATCTAACGTTCAATGCTAAGTTATGGTTTTGAGCAAATTAAGAACAAGTTCCAAGAGTGCTCAGGGAAAGCTCCATGAAAATGTATGATACGTTCTTAATAATATAGGGCAAGTTTAGAGAGAACAGAGGCCAAATTTTGCAACTTTGTGACCTTATTCTAATTCTTAGAGCAAATTGTGAAGGAACTAAGATGTATTACTACACGTAAATCCATTATTTTATTGTTAAAAATCTATACTGATTTCCGCATAATATTCATGTGCCATATATAAACAAACTCCAACCAGATTTACATAGGACAATTATTTGTCCAATCATTTTTTAACCGTACATATTTGAAATGTGTCTGGCATATAGATAGATAGATTTATTCTCACTTTCACAATTTATCAAAACTTATTTTTTCCTAGAAGTAAAACTCTATCCAACGCGAATCGTTAACATAACAGAATAACTATCCATAACAGTACTCATTGGAATGCAGCAAACGTTACTTCGGATTATCATGTTCGAGAAACAAAACGTTGTCCGTTCTTGATATTTGCTGGAACGCAACATTCTTTAAAATTTTGTAAACCGATTGATGAATATGTACGCGAATTATTTTCATGTTTTATTTGTTAAATTTTTAATACTTGAGTAAATAATATGGCAATCGTAAAAACTTCTAGTTGTAAATGGCGAAATTCTCAAAAAAAATCAATCAAGAAATGATCGAATTATTAGCGCCCCCTGTTTCAATTTTTCGTGACGGCAGCCATTTGTTAATTTTACACAATGCTCTCAAGGTTTGCAGCGAAGGGAAAACTGACATTGTTTTAGCCACCGGTGATTGCCAATTGGTAAGAACTTGGAAAGTAATGTTAGTAGATAAATTCAAATCAAACAAACTCTCACAAAATTAAATTCGTCGTCCTGAAAAGGACGGATTTGAAATGGTCCGCATTTGAATTCAAACCTATTCGGTCCCACTGGCTACAAATAAATCACTGGCAACCGACTGCTTTGCCGACCACTGCATAATTAATAGCTGCCTAACGACGGTTGCCTAGCCAACGGCTTGCTAGCAACAGCCTACAGCGCAATCAGCTACCTGATAATTTTGTTGGTTGGCAGTGCACCTTCTATGGTACACAACCCCACTGATTTTTTTGTGTGAAATACATCATTTAATAGTTTTTGGAATTCTGTCTAAATTTGGGGACCGTGGTGCTAAACACAGTTGGTTCTACTCCGGAAAATACCGTTCTGCTTGTAAAAACATTTTGATTCATTTTGATTTTTAACATTCAACTTTGCGTCATATCTATATCACCTAAATGTATATCGACATCATCTTCAAATATATCAATATCATCACCATATACATCTATATCATCTACATATTTATCTATATCATCAACATATATTTCTATATTATCTACATATATATATCAATACATATATATGTCCATCATATCGTGATATGGCTACCAACTGGTTCATACATGTTTCCCTCCAAATTTGCCACGATCTTGGCATAGCACACGACTGCATTTAAAATGGCTGTCCTGCCAGCCACTCGCCAGCGACAGCCACTAATCTATCATTCTCTCTGGTTGCTTGCCCGTGTACCCTCCTGCAGGCTACTTGCAACCGCCAGCTGCCAGGGCAATACTGGCCATTGCCGCTCTGCACAGCTCCGTGGCTGCCGAGCGAATGAAGAAAATTTTAAGGTGTCTCCCTTATATATCGTGCACTGACACGTACGAGACGCTCATTACTTAAATTTGAAGTCTGTGATAGGAAGGTATTGTGCATTTAGTAAATTTAGTTTGCAAAACAAAATTATAAGACATCACCTCTTATTTGGGCTATTTCCAATCGTATAAAATTGTTAACGATAATGTTTGATAGTTGAATTGATACGCGGGAAAATTTACAACCGATTGATGTGAACATCTTGAAAATCTATCGAGCATTTATTAAGTTATTAGCGTTTAATTTGTAACGATATTTCGTCACGGTCGCTTATTTTTAGATTTTCAATTGACACCCTACCCTTGCCGTAAGACGTAGTCTACGTCAAAAAAAAACTCCAATGCTCAAGAAACATTCGTTCTTCATCAAAGTAAGTCCACAAGAGAGACAGTTACTTGGCCTATAATTCTTTGTTGAATCCTTGTCACGTTTCTTGGAATTTTTGAGTGCTTGGATAGTACCTCGGCTCGGAGATTATGTGAATCAATGCTCTCTGTCTCTCCAACACAATCGCATGTTTTGTTTTGTTCCAACTTGTTCAGTTGTGTTCAAAATGCCGTCAAAGCAAGAAGCATTACGCCAGCGGATTGTACAGTTTGATCAAATAAACATGGTCACGGGAAAAAGTTCCATTTTAAAACCGAGAATGGTCCAGTTTCAACCATCTATCGTATCCTGGCAACCTCAGGAACAGCTCGTAGGAGTGGTAGTGGGAGACCGGCTAGAATAATGGACAAGAAAGGACAACAAGAATTCGATTATTACATCTGCAAAACGTTGAAGAAGATAGGAATAGTCTGCCACAAGAAATCAAGAGAACCAGAATAAACAGAGCAACAGATATCAACCGTAAGATCCCAATGCCGCTGGATGACCCGAAATTACGCCGGAAAATGTTTCGTTATGAAAGCTACTTCCATCTCACAAAAACCCACATCCCAGGAAACGATCGATATTATTCTGATAACATTTCTACTGCATCTCCGAACATAACATATAAGTATATGCATAAGTTTGAGCAGATTGTGATGCTGTATATTGCCTCATCTGAGAGAGGAATTTTCAAACCCTGGTTCAAGCCCTGTGGTTTGGCTATTATTCAAGAAGTGTACCAAAATCAATGTGTATGTATGTATGTATGTAAGGTAGCCATCGTTGATTAAACCAGTTGTTGCCTACGGGCATTAGACGTGGACGATGCTCGGAGAGGACCAGCAACTAGGCGTGTTCGAGCATCCAAAGAGTGAAAAAAGCTGGCAGAATGCGATGGGCCAGACATGTCGTCAGGATGCCGGAAAACAACCCAGCTAAAATGGTGTTGGCCTAAAATCCGGCTTGGACAAGACTCAGAAGCGCTCAACGCGCGAGGTGACAGAACTGAAAATCAGCAGCCATGGACCGAGTAACGTGGAGGAGACTAGTAAAGCAGGCTATGTTCACTCGGACGTCATGCCATTTAAAGTCAAAAAAAAAAGTAAGTAAGGTTGGAAGTTGTAGGCGGAGAACCTATGGCGATGCATCGAAGACCTGGCTCGTTGTTGCAAATCTGGAGACCAAAAGGGAAGATTGCACTGCGTTTAGAAGATGTTGCTACTGGTGCGAGGAACCAACAACGCTTGGGAAATGTTAGGACATATTACGAGAAAAAATCTGTTTGTTCCAAAGTTGCACTGTTAAAACGGATTTTCTGAACGAAAGGGACCACATACAGAATCGTCTTCAAGAAACTGTCGTGCATTTGAGTTAAGGTTTAATGGTTAACCACGTTCTAGGAAACCTACCTACGCTCACTACATGGACTCAAAAACCATAAAAGAAATAGTGTAATAATCTCTAAATTTGCTGAATATCTGCAAAATTAAAAAAATTATATTCTAAGTCTTATCCAATATCAGTCTTTTCATCAAACATTTATTTTGAAAACTATACAAATTCAATAAATTAATACGTGCTTAAGTGAAGGACCATTCTAAGAAGCAGTAGGCAAACAGTCAACGAAGTCTTCCATTCGTTAGTTCCACACTATTCCCGAAAACCTCATACCCTGAAGTACGACATTCAGCATACGGAAAACTCGCCCTAGAAGACAAATACACTTGGAGGGCAACCGAGCAACATGTTCAGCCAAGTGACACTAACCGACCACCATCGAACGCCGAGAACGGCCAAAAACAGGCAGGGGAAGGAGGCATGGGCTGGTTGCAGAAACGTCGGAAAGCCGGAAAGCAGCAGAAAAACATACACACACTTACTGTAGTTGCAGTATCGAGCGGCTCCAAGGGGGGTGAACCTACAACCAAGGAAGGATAATAAATTTTCCTTCACTTCCTGTTGTATTATTCAAAATGTTTCAGTTTCTGTGTGTCCTCGGCTTCCCCGCTTCATGTCTCTGTGGCGTGCTAGAAACTCTCGACCACCAGCGTTAGTACGAGGCGACCGAGGAAGCTCTCGTTTTCCCAGAGGAGGGGAAATTGGAAGGATTGTAGTCCAACCCGACCGAACATGAACAGAATTATTTTTTCTCAACTCAACCCAGCACAAATAAAGGACACACAATCGAGAATCCTTTTCCCGTCCAACACGACATGCCTTCCGATAAAAATGAACCCTTACGATTAATTTTATTTCCCCTCGATCCACCACCCCCTCGAGAACACTTGGCACCTTTGCCACCACTTAGTGGCCTTCGTCACCGACCTACTCGCTTCACCTCATTTCAATTCCCAAATACCTCCCCGCCGCCGCCGCCGTCGTTCCGTCACTGACTGTTCACGCTGTAACCGTACCGGGAGTGCCAACCACCCCCGCCATCATCACCACCCCCGCGCACGCCATAAAGTACATAATGCCATTTTTCCACTTTTTCCACTCGCCTTACGAGGGACCGAAGCGCCCACTTTACATATTTACCGAAACGATAACTGAATCCGCATCTGACCTTTTTTTTCTTTCTTTTCTCCCGAAGAGCCTGCTTTTCCGTCGCAGAACGAAAGACCGACCGCGCGCATCTGCATCTCTGTGGCG
>JAHHFK020004851.1:0-25099 GCA_024533555.2 Aedes koreicus
TTTAATTTTTCGGAAAGTTACAGCTTTCGGAACGTGTACAATAAATGATGCCGTCAATTTCAACACCCACTTGCTAGTTCCTTATGCAATTTTATTATTGGTTTTAATTATATATCACAATGGTCAGAATTCCAGGCTCATCCTTTTCACTTTCTCGCCACGAAAAAAAAATCCATCAATTCTATCCCATTTTCAACTCCAAAATGTCAAGGGTATGAGGATACAGTATCCCCCACGATCAGGAACCGGCCAGGTGTTTTCCATAGATGGTTAGATGGCAAGTATCTATGTAATCTCTAATCTGCTTTCCCTGGTGCGTTCAGCAACGTCGACAGCCACCCGTTATGTGTACGGTCAGCTTTGCATAGCTATGGGTCAACATATATGTGGACAGTCGTCATTCATGCGACAAAATGGTGCTTACGCCAAACCGTTCTTTTCAATTTATCTCACAATTTTTCGAAGAAGCTTTTTTGTTTGTGCTTGGAGGCAATGTATCACAGGGTAAAGAATGCAAAAAAAATAAAAAGTGAATTTTGGTCGTCTTGTCGCTTACGTCAACTATGCATCCCAGGGCAGTACAGGTCATTCGGAATCTCGGGGTCCCTCCTTAGCTCAGTCGGTAATGGCACAGCTACAAAGCAACACCATGCTGGAGATGGCTGGGTTCGATTCCCGGTCTGGTCTAGGCATTTTTCGTTAAGGAAAATTTCTCGACTCCCTGGGCATAGGGTATAATTGTACTTGCCACACAATCATACTAATGCGAAAATGGTACTTGGCATCGAAAGCACTCAATTTATAACTGAGGAAGTGCATTTAGAACACTAAGTTGAGGGCAAGCACCCTCTCGCGGGTCAAATTTTCACCTTGTCGACGGTGAGAGGGCTTATCTCATGCTATAAACATGCATGTGAGACCAAGAATTTGACCAGTAGTGAAAGTATCACATATTCTGCACATTTATTTCACTGCCACGTCGTAGAGCGTTTATATAAAGGCACTAACATCAGGTGTGATACTGGCGGGTTATCCGCAATTCACTCTTAGACATCTTACTTTCAATCAAAGGGAAACGACTAAAAGTACTTTTCATTTTCGTGGCAACATTAGAGCATCATTAACGGTGGGGTATAGAAGCCCGTTTAGCAAGCGCCTCTATCATCACTCACCACCGTACCGGTCGCTGTTAAACGCGCTACCAAATCTAGCAGCGAGTCTTTCGGGTAGCGTCGTATGCTCAAATTTAGCAGCCCGATAGCAGCGCGTGATGCTGTTGGTATTTGGTAAAGTCACACAGAGAGGAATTTGATAGTCAATTTTACCATTATTGTTGTTTATGGATGACTATTGCAGTATAGTGATTTTGAACCGACTATGATCATGGTCAAAACGACCATTAAAAATAGTTGATCCAACATTTGCCATAATGTCGGAATAGTCCTTGTTACCATGATCATAGTCAAAAATGCCATGAACGTGATGAATTCGACCATTTTCATGGTTATTGTAACCATTATATGCGATAGTCATCCTGACCATGATTTAATTGTCGGTACAACGATGAAATTTTTCTCAGAGCAGTCACCGTCCACTGGTTTGTTGTGTTTTTTTATCGTGCGTTTTATTTCGTGCGACGTGAAAAATAAAAATGGCTGAAAAATAAAAAATTGCTGTCGGAGCGCTATCGGTGAGAAATAATAGTTTGACGGTGTTTTCGAGCAAATTCTAGCCTGAAACTTGGTGCCGTAGGTGGACGATTTTCTAATGAGCTGACCCCTGAACGTGGGGCGTGGTAAATTGAGACCTAGGGCTGTACCGCGCGGATTGTGGGCCAGCCATAAGGTTTTTTTCATTAGGGCGAATCTACACTGAAAATAAATCAATAATATTTATTATTAAAATTGGCACTTAAATCGATCAATTTTTGCTTCGAATTGAAATCATGTGAGCCAATATGATTTTCATTTACTTACACATAATTTTTAACACCCGTCACTTAATACACAGGTTCATTTCCAATGAGACTGATATAGTCCGCACATAATTTCCAATGGAGCGAGAAATGCCATTCAAGTGTGTTTTCACTTTGCTCTTATTCTATCCATCTTCGCACTTAAAACGAAATAAAAAACCGTGTGCGAAAAACAATCAGCTGCTTTATCGTTCTAGAAGAAGAAAAAACTGCAAAATGGAGAAGCAAAGTGAAGTTTACCGTGTGGTGGTTTAGGTACTTGGTTTGCCAGCGGAAGTCACTGATTTTTTTGAAGGTAATCAATTAGTATAGATGTTCTTTTTTGCCATGTTAACGGTGTTTATTGTGAATATTTCAGATCTGCCGAGCATTTTTGCCAATCCCACAGAAAAGCTGCAGAACGCGATAGCTTCAAAAAGTAATGAAGTTTTTATGATGGTGCAAATAAAACCTCTTTTATTCACACATTTCGTTTCATTACATGAAAAGTACAAAAAATCCAATACTAAACTTTTCCTGAAAAAAATAAAATCCATGCACCTTTTCACATAAAACGTATTAAAAAACTTATTTGATTTTTGCTAGGACAAGCTAATGCAATCCATGTACACTATAATTATTATCTATTCAGCTCTTGCACTTAAAGACTATATTCTAAGGTTTTTTCTCATTAGGGCGAATCTACAATTGAGAGATTCTCTCCGGGCTCGCTCTCTTTCATTCATTACAGCGCCATTATAAAGCTTTCGAGGGATTCTTTAGTACAGATCGAAACACAACAGTGCTGGCTAGCATACTCTACAAATAGTAGAATGAAAAACGTAAAGGTGATTGGTTTATGAATGAAAGAGAGCGAGCCCGGAGAGCTTCTCTCTATTGGTTTTTCCCCCCTAATAAAAAAAACCCTAGATTTAATAAAAAATAAGTGCCGCACCAATACAGAGCAATAACTTTGCACTTTGCCCAAATTGCACTGTGATTGCACTTAAATATAAGGTGCAATGGTTTTTGAGTTTACAATTGAGAGATTCTCTCCGGGCTCGCTCTCTTTCATTCATAAATCAATCACCTTTACGTTTTTCATTCTACTATTTGTAGAGTATGCTAGCCAGCGCTGTTGTGTTTCGATCTGCACTAAGGATTCCTTCGAAAGTTTTATAATGGCGCTGTAATGAATGTTGCGGATCCCTGAGTGGTGGAATTTTGCAATTTTGACCTAAGAAAAGCGAAGTTTTTCCAAGTGTGTGTGTGGAGAGAGGGGGGGTTGTGTGTGTGTGTGAGAGAGAGAGAGAAAGAAAAGAAATAAAGTGGAGGGGAGATGGGTGTGTGGTTTTACTCCTCTTCTCCCTTTATGTTCCACAGATGCTCAATTAAATCTGCTTGCAGTTGGTAATGAGCAGCTGTCTTGTGTACTTGCTCGTACTGTTCAAGAAAAGCCGTGAAGTCGGTACATTTTGGACCCATTTGCACTGCTACATAGTCTTTTTCAACGTCGGCCGGACCATCTCTCTCATCTTCTACAATCATGTTGTGCAGAATAATGCACGAACGCATGATAGTGGCCAGATCATCTTTTTGCTAGAGTCTAGCTGGATTTTTTAGAATGGCGAAACGTGCCATTCCAAAAGCACGTTCGACATCCTTCCGGGCTGCTCCTTGTTGAATTGCAAAATGCTGCGGAGAACGTAAAAACAGTCTAATTATATTTATTTAACTGATTTAGGGATTTTTTTAGAATTATTGATATTTAGAAAATCAGCTCTATTTCCGTTTTCGAACGAATCGCAGAATTACATTACCGTTTCCTTACGAATTCTATCTTCTTGTTGAGACTCAAATCGTATTAAAGGGTTTCCGAAAAAATCAAATCAGTTTTCTCCGAAATATCGTGCTTTTGGAATGGCACGTTTCGCCATTCTAAAAAATCCAGCTAGACTCTGGCAAAAAGATGATCTGGCCTCGGATCTGGCCACTATCATGCGCTCGTGCATTATTCTCCACAACATGATTGTAGAGGATGAGACTTAAGGGTTTGTACGAAAATGAGAATGCAAAAATTTGATTTGTACGAACGTATCCGACTGGTACGTAAACGGAAAAAGAGGTAAGATACACCGGGGCAAGTCGAAATGGTGGGACATGTTGAAATGGGTATGCTATCTGTAAGCAGAACTGAGTTATAAATGAATATGTGTTCAAATTTGTATTTTGCGATGGTGTACAGTACTTACAATTTCAATTTGCCCCACCGTTTCAACTTGCCTCGGTGTACCTTAAATATTAATTTTGAAAAAAATATCAAATAATTATGCAAGAAAAAGCATGTAGGTACCTTCCGTTTTCGTCCAACCGGCGAAGGAATCGTTTGGACAAGTGTTGCAAGGGGAGGGTGAATCCCGTCCGCTAGTTAATACCCCATAGTGTAGGTTAGCGCATTAATTTCAAACTCTACTACAGGAGTTTTGCCACTATAGAGGTCTGAAAATAACGGTGAACGCTCCAACACATTGATGTCGTTTGAGGACCCTGGCATGCCAAAGAAGGCGTGCCATATCCATAGGTCATACGACGCCACTGCTTCCAATACAATAGTGGGCTTTTTGTCCTTCCCCTTGTACTGGCCAGCCCAAACAGTGGGGCAGTTTTTCCATTGCCAGTGGCAGCAGTCCAACGAACCCAACATCCCTGGGAATTCTCGAATACCTTAACAATGGTGTGGCAAAACTCCAACATGCAGATTAACGCCGTTGACTCTGACATTCGACAGTATTCGTCGATCGCGTCTGCGGAGGACCCGTAGGCTAACTGACGAATCACCGTAGTGCACTTTTGGAATGTCGTTAGCCCTAGCTTACCGGTAGCATCAGCTCGTTACACGCAGTAGGCATTTGCAGCCTGTACGTCCCTCACGATGCGCAGGAACAAGTTTCGACTCATCCGGAAACGTCTGCGAAATTGGTCCTCACTGTATTTTAATTTAATTGATAATCCGAAAAATAATCGTCTACCAGACGTTGCGCTCCTTCTTGCGCCAACCTGTCAATATTAGGTCGTCTCGTGCCTCTTCCCTCGTTTTCACGAATGCATTCCGTTTCAGGTAGCATTGCGTTAGTCTGGACCAGCATCTGGCTAACCAATTCAAGTTCATCGTCACTGGAATCCGAGAATAACACAGAAAACTTCTCCATTTCTTCTTTTCGGCTTTCACTTGAAGGCGACAATGTTGATGACGTTCAAGAACCAATGTTGTCAAAATGTTTACTTCTACTCTGAAAAAAATTCTATCGTTATACCGACAATTATATCATAGTCAGGATGACTATCGCATATAATGGTTACAATAACCATGAAAATGGTCGAATTCACCACGTTCATGGCATTTTTGACTATGATCATGGTAACAAGGACTATTACGACATTATGGCAAATGTTGGATCAACTATTTTTAATGGTCGTTTTGAACATGATCATAGTCGGTTCAAAGTCACTATACTGCAATAGTCATCCTAACCCCCAATAATGGTAAACTTGACTATCAAATTTGTCTCTGTGTACCTTTCAACCGGTATGGAATTGGGTAACTAAATTGATCACCGCTATAGCAACGACCGATGTGGAGAAGGGTGGCTAAACTAAAATGAGAGCGTTGCAGCGCTTCTGAAATAGCAGCGCTACTGTTGCCCACCGTTAATGATGCCAAGAAAAATATCGTATTTGTTTGGGACCTACTGGTCATAGAGTTAGTCTATGATAAAAGTGCCAGTTCTATTAAATTTGCATTCATTTAGCTGCAAGCGTGGCAGCGCACGCACCGGGTTCAGCTAGTGTTTCATAACTGCGGCACTTCGATTTTCACTCCATACCACATCTGTGGCACACTGAGGAACACGTTTGACAGTTGAGCTTATAAAAATAAGAAACCAGCAACCTTGTCAAAATGCATTGCCTGGTTGCCAGGTTCAGCAGAAAATAACAATTTAGCCCGTCAATGCATCGGCACTTTCCAGGGGGTGCGACTCTATCTCAGATGCAGGATATTTTTTGTTATGCTTTTGTGCGCACGCTTAGTAGATAGAAAGAAGATTTTAAAGATTTTGATTAAGATTTTAAAGATTTACTGCATAAAGATGCAGCACGATGCAAGTAGATGGATTAAGATTCACAAGCTGAATCAAGATTTTTCAAAGATTGATTCGCTAGCGTGAGATTTTTCGATCATTTTGAATCTGGATTTAGATGTGTCGCACCCCCAGGCACTTTCCCCTGATAAAAAATAACCTTAAACGAACGATATCACAAATCATCCAACCATTTCTTTAATGGTTTGAATGATGTCCCAAATAGATTGTTAAGAAAAATAACCATGCGAAATTTATTACGGTCGGCACATTAGTCGAGAGGCGCCCACTGGTGTGGCATCACATAACATGTCAAAATATCGAATCAGTCTTGTGGCGTGAGGCGAACGTCGACAAGATATGTTGGCATGCTAGCAGATGTTACACCTCCGCCACTTCAGTGGGCGCCTGGCCTTACGGGAACTCCCAGAACATTGCAACGCTTGTACACTCAAAAAAAAAATCGCACAGGAGAAAAGTGTGCTGAGCGATCCACCCCTTGGACGCAAACGTATCTATTGTTGGAAGCCTTTACTGAATTGAATCCGTTTTTTCGCTCGGGTTGAAAGCAAATCAAATTATGCACAGGTCGTTTTTTAAGAAGCATCGTCGGGTCGGGATCAAATCTTTATGACAAGGATCAATCATCTCTGATATATATAGGCCCTTTTCCTTGCTGTGGCTTGAATTTTCCTTCGTTTTCCACTGGGTTTTCCACTACTACATTTGTCACTCTTCGTACATATACAGCCGCCTTTGATAATATCGATGAACTTTTCCCAACTCAGCCGTCAAAGCATGTCATCATTGGCCAACTCGCATACAACGATGATGATCAATCATCAAGCCTTTGTTTTGAATGCACCTTTGTTGTGTTTATCAGCGCTGTGAGTGAGTGACGTTTCATAATAATATGGCGAATCCGCGGTTCTAGCTGTGTTACGTACCTACTAACTTCATCGAATAATTACTCGCGTTTTTTCTCGCGTTCGCTTGTTATTCTCTTTCCAGCTGAAAAAGAACTTGCTCGTATATTGGTGTGACTTGGAATTTAGAACAGCGGAGCATAGAAGTGTCGTGAAGGTGGTCTGCCCGTCTCCCTGAATATAATACGCACTAATACAACATTAGCCAGCAGTGAAGCAACTAGAAGAGCACGATTTTGTTGTTGAGCAGACCGAGAGAAAGGAAAAAGCTTAGGCCGCTCCCGTTCCTATCCCAATCTCGCATCAGATTATGGTCAGTCTGATCAGAAACTTCGGCTCAAACACGGTAGGTTGTCGGAGGTTTTCTCCGGGAATTGTTTCTGGGAAGTGTGGGCTATTTTCGAATAGCAAATAGAACAAGAAGATTCCTGTTATACATAAGCTTTTTCCTAGAATAATCGATTTTCATCGTCGTAAATTTAAACCCAGGCAAATTGCGACTGATGAGTCATTTTGAAATTTCGATTCTTCCATTTCAGTGTTCTTATTTTGTTGATTGCTTCTTTTGTGCGTTTCATTTTTTTCCCGGTTGTAGGGAGGACGATTTTTCGAAGATTCCACAAGGATGGACGAGAGAGATTCGTTGATGGATCCGATTCTGGCAACCGAAGATGACGATGGTTTCCGGCCGCTCCGAACCGTGCCGGCTTTCAGGTAGTTAGTGGTGGTAAAAAGGGAACTTGTATGGATTTTATGAGCGTTAGATCATCGATTTACGTTTCATTTCGCTGTTGTTTTTATTTGGCTTATCTTGGTCTTCAAAGCTAGCTCGGGTTCGTATCTCGTGTGGTTTATTTTTGTTATCTATTTATTGAAGACAAACTTCGGGGAGATAATTCTCGCTACAATATTAGCTGGGAACTGTGTATTTAAATTGATTTAACGAAATCGTCGAATTCTTTCAAATTTAAAATGTTTTCCTTTTGGCTTGCAGTTTTCATCTGCTGATATCCAGTTGCATTTCGCTAACTGGAATCATCCTAGCCGCCACCTGGCAGGATAGTCAACGCTGTGAGGCGTACTTCATAATGCTGTACATGCGAGCCGCCTTCTGGTTGATCACCTACGTAAGTGTGCTATCCTCTAAATCTCTGACCGCCAATAATACGAATATCCCCTAACAACTTCCAGCTCTTTGATCGCTTTGTCCAGAACCACCACGAGAAATTCCGTCTCGATGGTTATCACGATTTCCATCGGTCCACCTCGCAACACAAGGCCATCCCGCTGCAGATCGTATCGTTGTGGAATACGTTCCTGCTAGCGATCCAAACGCTGATTCAGCACTACTACGGGGACAGTTTTGCCGAAAAGTGCGTGGTGGCAGGCTTCCTGTCGCCGATCGTCTACATTACGATGTTCAGCTCGCTGGAGACGTTGGTGTTTTGCTTCGTTCATGGTTCTTATATTGGTAAGTGTATTACAGGTTTACCCTGCTGGTGAAAAGGTAATAGTTCTTTGGATAGACTGAACATTGTCTTGCGTTCTACGTGACTATTTTCCGGCTGTTTTCGCCTTACAAGCAAAGTTGGGCAGGTCTCAAGAAGTCTCATTATTTTCATTGTCTTCTCCATTCTTCCATTTCAAGCTTATTTTTTATAGCTATAAGCTCAAGTCGGTGTTCTTGATGCACTTCCAGTCCTTATTTGAGAGCTTTCGATTCCAGCACCATTTTTGCATTAGTATGATCAAGTATAATCCAAAGACATAAACTGTGTCCAGGGAGTTGAGACATTTTCCTTTACGAAAGACCGGAAAATGAATACAGTAACCTTCCAGCATGGTGTTCGTTCTTTGTAGTTGCAGATTCACTGACTGAGCTAAGGGAGGGCCTCATTTTGCTTCATAATTAAAAAATAAATCATCATTCGAAACTACCTTAGCTGCGACCTTATTCACACTTAATGGAATGGTTTGAATTCGATAAATTTCTGTTGTTTGTAAATGATTAATAATCTGAAGCATTCTCAAACCTTCCACCAAACTGATCATTTTTTTTTTTAAATTGCAGCCAAAGTAGTCCGCTTCAACCAGCTGGCACTGCCGCCGGATGCCCTGCAGGGCAGCCGAGGTAACAGCGGCGGTTCCCTCGGGCTGACCCAACGTGGACTCAGCACGAGTGAACTGCTGGAAAAGCAGGCCGATCTGATCAACTACCTGAAAGATCACAACCTCAAGCTAAACCAGAAGATCATGCAAATGAACGCCCAGGTCCGGACGGTGACGTTCCCGGGTTAGCGTCATCGGTGTAAGATAAGCTAAGATCGATTTTAGTTTTGAGCTTTTCCATGCAGACGAAATTTTTTTTTTCCTCCCTCCTTTATTTTTGGCCTTGCCGGGAGGGAGTTGGAACCAATTGGACTGATCGTTTGTTAAGGTTGTAGTTAAGTGTTAACGAATGTGTGGGAAAGGTCAATGTGCGGAAGAAACTTGTTGAGGATAGAATTCTGAGACCTTATTTTGCTTTGAAGAGATTGGATAAAATTTTACACAGTTTAATTTCGGAGAGGGAGAGGAAATCGTGTTGTTTTCGAACAATAAAAGTAGAATTGAGTATGTAAATAGAATAAGTTAACTAAGTGTATATTTGTCTTAACAACATATCCGTACGCATGTCCACAAACAAACAAAAATGCCACTGAAGTCTTCAATGATCTTCCAAAACTCCTATTTCCACAGCTTGCTTCTCCAGTCTCTTGTTTTCCCTTTGAAGCAGTTTGATTTGCTCTGCCTGCTGTTTCAATTTTTGGTCTGTTGTCAGCTCGCTCTGAAGCAGTACGTACGGATCCGAAGCGAGCCGCAGAGTTCCAATCAATCGAACTATAAAATAAACAAAGGAAATTTAGGAATCAACTCATACCACTCACTCAATTCCTTCCTACCCATAGCCACTGCGTAGAAACAGCTTAAAGCGAGGCTTTCGATCCCGCAAAAAATCACGATCATCAATTGCGGAGAAGTCAAAGCATTCGCTAGTTCGTTATCGATCGGTTGACAATTTTCGGAACTTTCCATTCCGTTTTTCTCGAAGAAATCCTTCGCGTAACCGTTAATTGCGACCAGCACCGTGTTCCAGAAAGAAACGATCTGCAGAGGGGCCTTCCGGTATGAAGTCATGTTTTGATATAGCGCGTAGTTGTTATCGATCAGCTTTCGGCAGGGATCTTTAATTTTCTCATTCAGGATGTAGGTTCCTAACCAGAAACCAGCCCGGAGATATACCAACAGGTAGAACACATGACAAGGGCTTTCAGCGCTGACCGGTTTCAAGATTATAACAATTCCGACAGTAAAGATCACCCATGATGCGATCCAATGTAGGCTGAAAACAAAAAGTGATTAGATCTCACCATGCTCGGTACTGCTTAGGCATTGATCACTAACCTGAAAAAGCCTATCATCGTCCAAGGTCGAAAGGTGCATTGAACATGATCATGCGATAAAACCGAAGAGATCGAAGAGCTGTTATGGGAACCACGAGTTGTTCCGGCATTCCTCATATGTTCAATGCCATCTGCTTGCTGTGTAACACATTCCAAAGTAGTAATCATTCTTCGGAAACGCTCGCTCCGACCACACTACAGAACTGTCAAACTAGGATTGACCTAGAACAAAAGCTGGTATAGTTCTGTGATCACAATAGACTTCAGAAACAAAGGCCTGTGAGCGTCACATCATTTTCTGTCAGTTCTGACTGGTGACCAAAAGTTAAACATGGATCTCTCGACTTCCGAAACGCAGCAGATCGAAGAAGTGGTAGAAAAGTGCGACAAAGCGACCTGGACCGCCTGGACCCACGAGCACGATAAATCCTCTCCGAAGTTGCGTCTGAAACCAATCTGTCAGCCGCCAAGAAACATCTCACCCATCCCGGAGGGGTCCAAATCGAACGATTCTTCCCTTCCACGGCAGTCCAGTATCGTTTCCGATTCGGAAGCCGTGGGAGGTGGACATTTCCGCGCCGGTTTGATGGTTATAATTTTCAGGTTAGGATCTGTTTCCGAAAAAGAACCGCTCGATTGGCTAACTAGCATTTCTTTTTATTCAGTACTCATTGGTTTGCGTCGGCTACGATCTTCTTCCTCGGACTAGTGTTTACATTTGTTCCACCAAGCAAGGATCATGCCTGCCATCTGTACTTCATATTGCTGTACCTTCGAGCTGGTTTCTGGGTCGCAACCTATATTCAGCATGAGCAAATCAAACCTGCTTGCCAAAGGTTGATTAATCAGAACTACAACCTGTACCGGGACATGACTTGCTACCGGAAGGCACCGCTACATATTGTCTCCATTTGGAATACGGTCCTACTGGCGGTTCAGAACTACGTTCAAACCTTGTTCATGGTCCACGAACACGGGCCGAACATCTGCACCATGGTCGATGATGGCGAAGGCCTTCTGGAATTAAAGTCAATGTCCCCACAATTATTCATAGTGATCTTCAGCGGACTGGAAACGATCACTTTGGGCTGTTTCTACCTACCGGCCATTAGTAAGTTCATATTCTAAAATGTTAAAGCTTCGATTCCCAATCATTGTCTTTCAGTGCGCCTGATCAGATCGACGCTACCATATCAAGAGGAGGAAGAAACCGCGAACCAAACGCTCTCGAATCTGGACGACATTCCCGTCAATCTGCGACTGAAGCGGCAGGCGGAGCAGGTTAAAATTCTGCGCGTTGTTTATTTGAAGCTGAAGCACGAAGCTTCCACCCTTGGGGCGTTGGATTAGGTTGTGAGGTTGTTGTTGAGTTATTATCTGTTTCGTTTACAAAATATTTTGTATAATCGACTTGTTTCGTGATGCCGAGCTTTGCGATCGGTGTAAGTTTTCAAATGTTATAAAAAGATTAAAGAAATTTTGGGCTATTAGTAGATCATTGTGACAATCTGAAAACGTTCAAGTCTCAGAGTGAACCCGGTGTGTTGTCTGGCAGTGGAAATTGGATTATAATCACTCTGAGCTGATGTCTCAAACCCGCACTCTCCTCAAAGCCTCTCTACAATACAACCCACTGTAAAGGCACTACTAATCAAGCATTGAAATTCTTAATTGCCGAATATGCTATGAAATCAGGGAAATTGATTTTTCAAATTGCAACTGGCATAAAATTTAGTCATTCGAAATTTTACTTTCTTAGAAGGATTAGGATTGCTTATGGTCATCGTCACGTTGTTCACAGTTAAATTATATAATGAATACTGAAATTCTGTTTGATATTCGATCAACAAGTTTCTGCGCCACGTCCGGGATACCGCAGGGCAGCCATCTGGGACCGTTGATATTTCAACTCTACTTCAACGACGTACATTTGGTTATCGGAGGATCACGACTGTCGTTTGCCGACGACCTGAAAAATTTTCTGCGTATCTGCTCAATAGCCAACTGCCGTTTCCTCCAAGAACAGATTGATGCCTTTGTAATAGATATTGGCAACACTTGCCACACAATAACACGAACACTTCTTTCCATCGAGTAGCTATGAGCCTACTTTCCAAGGTTGTCTTTTCGGGAAACAGTGAGTTGGTCGGGGTAGCGTGGAGTTTGCTTTCACTTGGTGGGGAGTGTGAAAAAGCAAATGGCCGCCGACATGAATCTCGCCGTGGAAAAGCTGAACGATTTTAATTACGAAGTGTGGAAATTTCCAATCGATCTACTGCTGATTCGAGACGGATTGAAGAAAGTCGTCGATGAACCGAGGCCAGCTGCACCTGATGATAACTGGATCGCCCAGGACGGTAAAGCTCGCGCTTCGATCGGTTTGTCCATCGAAGATAATCAGTGGCACTAAAGAAACATTACTCCCGATCGACGTTGGCTACGAAGATTCATGTTCTAAAGAAGCTTATCCGGAAGCAGCTTCCGGAGGATGGGAACATGGCTGATCACATAGCGGAAATCACGCAGCTGCACAATCGATTGATTAGCATGGGCGATACCTTGAAGGATTACTGGTTGGTGGCGATTATGTTGTCCAGTTTGAACGACTCCTACGACGGATTGGTCACGGCTCTAGAGAGCCGCCCGGAGGCTGACCTTCCATTGGACTATGTTAAAGGGAAGTTGATGGACGAGTGGCGGAAACGCGTGGACAAAATCGGTGACAGTGGTGGTGCCGAAAAGGCACTGAAGATTTCGGGAAACGTGAAACAAGAAAAGAAACTCAAAGTGAAAGTGTGTCATTATTGTGGCAAAGAAGGCCACTTCCGAAGAGACTGTCGGAAGCTGGAAGAGGACCGGAAGGCAAAAGATTATAATAGCGAAAGTAACAGGAAGAAAGTGAGTGCCAATCAAAATGCGAACCTGGCAGTTGGAAGCGATGAAGAATGTGAAGTGTGTCTTGCTGCTGGACCTGCAACTGGTGGCACGAGAAGTGTGGTGTGGTTCCTTGACTCAGGAGCCACGTCGCACATGACTCGATCACGTTGACCCCACGTCGATGAGCATCGGATTGGCAGATGGGAGTAAAATTGCGGCTGCAGGTGTCGGATCCAGTAAGTTCCGATCGATCAACGGAAACGGAAAAGCTGTGAGTGTGAGTATCAAGCAAATATTTCACGCCCCGACGCTGACCAGCAATTTGTTGTCAGTGAGTAAGGTTACGGATGAGGGATGCAGCGTAAACTTTGACAGCACGGGGTGCACAATCAGCAAAAGCGATGAACTGCACAGATAAAAAGCAACATTGAATTTTCTACGTTATCTAATGCACATAAAGGGAATGCTAGAATTGGCAGAAAATAATGGGATTTTTCATATAAATTTAAACCAGAATCGCCTGAATCTAGCCTGTTGTATGAAAGATTGCAAACATTGTTGAATGGCGCATGAAATATTGCAAACAATTTCGTTGTTTATGCCTCATTTGGCTTGGAATTAAACGAGGGGAAATTTTACGCACCTGTTAAAATCCATTATTTTTTTCTGTGTGGTGTTGTCTGGCGAACGGGTTTGTATCACCTGAAACCGTTCTCACATAAGGCGTTGTTGACTACGGGAAACCACAATGACAACTGCATCGTCGGCTGGGTCACCCTGACGAGCAAGCAGTGAAGAAGATTGTTCGGGAAAAGCTTGGCAGCGGATTGGAACTCTAGGAGTGTGGAATTAGATCTGTTTGTGGGGTGTGCTGTGAGGGCAAGATGACTCGTACACCATTCACGAAGTCAGAATCGCAATCTAGTGCTGTGGGAGATCTCGTCCACACGGACTTGTGCGGGCCGATGGAGGTGTCGACGCCGCGTGGTAGCCGGTACTTTATGACTATGCTGGACGACTACAGTCGGTACTGTGTGGTGCACCTTTTGCGAGAAAAATCCGATTGTTCTGAGAAGATTGTAGAATACACGTCGATGATGAAGAACCAGTTCGGCCGTGCGCCGAAGGTGATACGCTGCGATGGAGGAGGCGAATACTCCGGGAAACAACTGCATACATTTTTGGCTGACAACGGGATACTCCTACAACAGACCGCCCCCTACAGTCCCCAGCAGAATGAGAAGGCGGAGAGAAAGAACCGTTCTCTTGGAGATATGCTGCACTGCCTTCTAGTGGAATCAGGCTTAGGCAAACGGTTCTGGAGCGAGGCTGTTTCGACCGCAAACTATTTGTTGAATGTAACACCGTCGTCTGTTATTGAAGTTACTCCTTTTGAGCGATGGTGGGGCAAGCAGCCGGATTATTCGATGATTCGTGTATTTGGCAGCGAAGCCTATGTACACGTACCCGATGAAAAGCGAAGAAAACTGGACGTCAAGGCTAAGAAGCTTGTTTTCGTTGGGTACGCTGAAGGTAGGTAAGCGTGGCGTTTTTTGGACCCAGGAACAAACCGTGTCACAATCAGCAGAGATGCTAAATTTCTTGAGCTGGATGGAGTCGGTGAAGAAACGGCCAGTAGCAGCGCGTCTGGCAAGTCTTCGGTTAGTGAAGTGCTTGTACCGGTGATACCACTCGAGGACTCAGACAAAGAAACCGATAACCGCAGTGATGATCCTGATGATTCAGATTCTGATCACAGTTCGCCGTATGACGGTGCTTCTGAGCATGACCATGTGAATGAAGATGGTGCTGAGGAACCAAATATCGAGGGCTTCCCTGAGGATGTTTTTCATCTCCCAACGTGAAGATGAAGAGCCAAGGAACCCAAAGGAGGCCCTGTCCGGTCCGGACAGAAATCAGTGGATTGCTGCTATGAAGGAGGAATTACAGTCACATGCAGCGAATGAAACAGAGGACCTGATGGAACTGCCGGCTGGTCGTAAAGTGGTTGGTTCAAAGTGGATCTATAAGATCAAAAGAAACGCTAGCGGGAAGGTAGTCAAGTTCAAGTCTCGTCTTGTTACCCAGGGGTACTCGCAGCAGTATGGCGATGACTACGACCAGGTGTTTGCCCCCGTCACCATGCAGGCAACACTTCGAACATTCTTGGCTGTAGCATCTCGACTGAACATGACCCTGCGACATCTAGATGTAAAGATCGCTTACTTGTACGGCCACCTAACCGAGGAACTGTACATGGAGCAGCCCCCGGGATTTGCTGAGAAAGGGAAAGAAAAGCTGGTATGCAGATTGCGGCGCAGCATATATGGCCTGAAGCAATCGGCCAGGTGCTGGAACAAGCGTCTTCACAGTGTTCTCTTGGAGTAGGGGTTCAGTCAGAGCAATACAGATCACTGCCTGTACACGAAGTTAGTCGGAGGAGTTCGAGTATGTCTACTTGTGTACGTAGATGATATTCTACTTGGCTGTGTGGGCCCATTGCTGTTAGATGAAGTGAGTAGTGCTCTCAAGCGACATTTTGAAATCACGGATCTGGGGGAACCTAGTTACTTCCTGGGTTTGGAGATTGTTCGTCGAGACGGAAAATACAGTATTACTGTTGGTATTACACTTGAAGGCTACATTGAGAAGATGGTAACACGCTTCAGATTGCACGATGCCAAGTCGGCTAAAATTCCAATGGATTCAGGTTTCACCTCAACGCAAGATTCCCGCGTTTAGTTCGACAACAATACGGTTTACCGCAGTCTAGTGGGTGCACTGTTGTATATAGCTGTGTGCGCCAGGCCGGACGTTGCTGTGAGTGGGTCGATCTTGGGACGAAAAGTGTGTTCACCTACGGAGGCAGATTGGACTGCCGCGAAGAGAGTGCTTCGGTACCTTAAGTGTGCCAAGAGTGCTCGTCTGGAATACGGTAGTGACATAGAACTCATCGGATACTCGGACGCCGACTGGGCGGGAGACCCGAATACTCGGCGTTCTACCACGGGCTACGTGTTCCTGCAACGTGCATTTTGGAGGACAATCAGAGTTGCATGCAGTTCGTGGACTCTGACCGTAGAACTCGACGGTCCAAGCATATAGAGACGAAGGAATGCTACGTTAAGGAGTTGTGTGAGCAGAAGAAGTTGGAGCTGTTGTATTGTCCGACTGAGGATATGGTGGCCGATATCCTTACGAAGCCGCTGGGTGCATCAAAGATCCAGAAACTCACCAAGATTATGGGACTATTTCAATGAATTTTAAAGGCACTGATGGCAACTGTTGAGGAGAAGTAATAGATATTGGCAATACTTGCCACACAATAACACGAACACTTCTTTCCGTCGGGAAGGTATGAGCAACAACTTTCCTAGGTTGTATACTTTTTGACATTTTTTCTCATTCGCTAGACATGTTTATACTGAGTTGTTTGCGTAATAAAAGTCTCTTGTAAATTAATCGTGATTTAGTTATTTTTACGTCCGAATCTACCTCTAAAACTTTGCTGATGGGTGTACTCTAAATCGATTGGTGGTCAACCCGGCTAAGTGCTTAGTCATAACCTTTTCACGGCAGAAAAAAACAATTGTTTTCAACTACAATCTTCTCGGCACGACCATCGAACGAATGCAGTGCGTTAAAGACCTAGGTGTTCAGCTGGATTCTAAACTGACGTATTCGCAACATATTTCATATGTTGTTGATAAAGCTTCAAGAACTCTTGGTTTTGTTTTCAAGGTGGCGAAAAATGTCAGAGTCATCTACTGCCTAAAATCGCTCTATTGTTCTCTCGTGCGATCTACACTGGAGTACTGTTCAGCAGTTTGGAGCCTGTTGCAATTGAAAAGAACACGTTTTAACAAAAGCGTCTATCTTTATTTCGTGCTCAGCTCAAACTGACTCTAGTGGAAAATTCACGTTGCTAATAGCTACCATGCTAACTCATGCCTACTGTGATTAGTTTTAATATTTCAATTCAAATATGCTATAATGCTATAATATAATATGGTTGGTTGTGAACTCTACTAATCTACAGTAAATAGAACATAGGGATGCTAATATCTCCCTCCTAAGAAAGAACATAGTCTTGAAACCGTTGTGGCAGCTTGACATTCCGTTTTGGGTTCGATCGTAACGGCGTAGAACAAGTGGATGGTCCAGGTTGAACGGTTACTTCAGGCTCCGATCCATCGTCCGGAAAGTCAGGTAACTCTCGTGCTGATAGGAAAGAAGAATCTTCACCAGCGTCTTTGGGTAGCTCCGCATTTGATGTCATCCCAAAGTCGTCCAAAAGAATACACAGTGGTAACTCAATTTCTGCTTTCTCCTGTTTTCCAGAGTTGTTGGTCCGAAGTTGATCGATGTGCGAACGAATCAACCGCTTCCGTCCAGATGGTGCATCGAGAAGTACATTATAATGCACATTCCCAATCGCCTCGATGATGACTCCGGATTGCCACTTCCAGCTGGTGTTGTTTTTGTGTACCTTCGCGAATATTGGTGACCCTGCTGCAAATCTTCGTGCTTGGCAAGGCTTGGCTGCTACCGGTGAGTGTTGCAGTATATTTAAAGGCTTCAGCAGATCCAATGTTGTCCGCATTTTTCTTCCATTCAGTACTTCAGAAGGGGACTTACCATCGAGCAGGTTGGATGGAGTGGCTCGATACACCTGCAGAAAGGTTTGAAGTGCAGAAGATGCTGGTAATCCTTCTCCCTCTTGGATTTTCCGGAGTGACCTCTTGAGAGTGTCGACGAACCTTTCCGCTTGCCCATTTGATTGCGGATGAAACGGTACGGTGCGGAAATGAATTATGCCCAGCTTCTCACAGAACGAGCGAAAATCGTATCCAGTAAACTGGGTTCCGTTATCGGAGACAATTACTTTGGGTACTCCGAACCTGGCGAAGCTCTCGTTAAGGAACTCGATCGTCGCTGAAGCAGTCGTTGATTTCGTCTGGAAGATCTCTGGCCACTTTGAAAATGAATCGATAATCACCAGATAGCTAAATCCATTGGTCGGTCCGGCGTAGTCAATATGAATGCGCTCCCATGGTCCTTCTGCGCTCTGCCACGGATGTGGCTCTGCTTTTGGTGGAGATTTTTGCGCATTTGCACAACAGGAACAGCGTCGAATGTACTCACCGATCTCGTCATCGATCTTCGGCCAGTAGATGACACTCCGAGCGATGGCTTTGACTCGCTCGATGCCGGGATGACCTCGGTGTAGTTGCTTCAACAACTTTTTCCGAAAGCACTCTGGAATCACCAGCCGTTCCATCATCATCACGCATCCTTGTACTACGGATAATGATTCACGCCGGTGGAAAAACGCCTGCAACGCTGGATCTTGAATTGATTTTCCGTTCTTCGGCCAGCCGGAGTTGATGTACTGGACGAGTCGCTGCATGATTGAGTCTTCCGACGTAGCTTTTTGCACCATATGGAACGTGACTGGTAGGTGTTCGATGTTGCTATCCAGAATGCACTGCTGATCGGGCTCGATGTTGACATTTGCTATCACAAATTCTTCCTCTGGTCGCTCGTGGTTGCTGATGAGCCTCGATAGCACATCTGCGTAGCCGAAATTGTTGGTAGATACGTACTCGATGTCGAAATCGTACCCAAGCAGTGTAAGTGCCCAACGCTTCAAACGGTTTGCCGTGTGGATGGGAACTCCTTTCTTCGATCCGAAGACTTTCACCAGTGGCTGATGGTCAGTCTGCAACTTGAACCTTCGTCCCAACAGCATGCGGTGGAACTTGGTGACAGCAAAGACCAGAGCGAGCGCCTCCTTCTCGATTTGCCCGTAATTTTTTTCAGCTGACGAAAGAGTTTTGGACGCATGCGCAATTGCCTTGATACGACCGTCCGGGAAGCGATGCATGATGACCGCTCCAATGCCGGTGTTGGAAGCATCACCCGCCACGATGATCTCAAACGCTGGGTCATAGTGGGTGAGTAGTAGGTCTGACTGAAGAACTTGCTTGATGTCGGTAAAGGCTTGTTGGCATTCGGTACTCCAAACGAATTTCGCATCTTTTTTTAGAAGTTGATCTAACGGTCTTCGAAGTTGGTGCATTTCGCGGATGAATTTTCCGTAAAAATTGACCGCGCCCAAGAATGATCGCAGTGTGGAAACATCGGTTGGACGTGGCATCGTGGAAATAGCAGCTGTTTTCTCCGGGTCTGGACGTAGTCCATTTGCGTCGACAATGTGCCCCAGATATTTAATTTCCTGCTGGTAGAAATGGCACTTTTCCAGCTTTAGATGGAAACCATATTCCTGCAGACGATTGAACAGGGTGCACAGCGCCTGATAGTGTTGCTCCTCGGATTTACTGAAGATGACGAAATCATCCAGGAATACTTCCACGCCTTGAATTCCAGCAATCATGGTGTGCATTAGTTGCTGGAAAGCACCGGGTGCTGACTTAACACCAGGAGCCAGCCTGTTGAAGTTGAATAGGCCCCGATGTGTGTTGATTGTGAGCAGCCGCTTTGATGCGTCGTCGACTTCTACCTGTAGGTAGGCATCCGACAGATCGATGATGCTGAACACCTTGCTTCCGGCCAACTTCGAAAAAATGTCATCCGGGGTGGGAAGAGGGAAATTGTGCGCTTCCAGCATCGAGTTCAACCCAGTCGAATAGTCAGCGCATATACGGATTTTGCCACCCGGCTTCCGAACTGCAACGATAGGAGCTGCCCAGTCGGAGTAATCTACTGGCGAGATAATGCCCAACTGCTGCAGACGATCGAGCTCCGTGTCGACCAAAGGAATGGCGTTGTACGGAACTGGGCGTTTGGGTCGAAAAACGGGCCTGGCATCTGGCTTCAGGTGAAGACTGACTTGAACTTTCTGGCAATGCCCAAGTGTGTCCTGAAAAACTTCGGGGAACCGCATAAGGAAGTGCTTTCCAGAAAAGGAATTTGAATTGGATTGATTCACCTGATTTACGAACGATGACAATGGTTTCGTCCACATGTCGAAGAGGTCCATCCATTCCGAGCCGAACAGGTTGAGTCCCTTGACTGATGTGACTCGGCACAGCCCAGGCTTGATGACGTCGTTGACTCCTACTAGACAGGTGAATTCCCCCAGTAGCGGAAGAGGATCTTTGGATGCGGAGAGTGCTTCGCAAGTCGATGGCTTGAGTGTGGGCGATCCGACCTTCCTCCACGTATTTTCACTGATGATGGTTATCGGTGATCCGCTGTCGAGCTGCAGTGTGGCTTGATGACCATTCATCGTTGTAGTGACGAAACGGGTGAGATTAGCGGAGTGGTTTACAGCATGAACGATGTTGGCTTGGTACTTCGTCTTCTTCTGATGCTTTTTACCCTTTTTGTTGGAGTTGTCACCAGCTGGCGGGTTTGAGGATTTGGTGAAGCAACTGCAGTACCCCTCCTTGTGTCCCACACGGTTACAAGATTTGCACAGATGGCTGCTGTACGTGCAATCCTTGACAAAGTGCATTAGTCCGCATTGCCAGCAAGGTGTCTTCGGAGATTTCACTTCCGGCTTGAACGAGGACTTGGAAACTTCTGCTGGCCTCTTCTTCTCGCTGATGGCGTGTACTGCTGCCTTCGAGCTGGCTGGATGCTCAATCAAGCTAGTGTCTGCCTTTAAATTAACGAGCTGCTGGAACTCGTCGATGAGAGTCTGAAGAGTCACTGGTGCGTCCGGTTTCTCGTTTTCCATCCGGGTAAGCAATCTGGTCCGAATATCTGCATGCTTGGATGCCTTCAGTCCGGTTACGAAAACCAGACACTTGAACTGGTCGATAGTTAGGTTCGCGAAATCGAAATCTTCACAGGCTCGGTTCACCCTTCCACCGTAGGTGATGATGTCGTCTCCTTCGCTTTTCGCCAGCTGGAGACACTGGAACCGACGGCGGAAAAGTGAGGTGTGTTCGCCAAAAATTTTGGTTAGCGTTTTCACGGTGTCTGCGAACGTTACATCCTTCGGGAGCCTTGGAAGGACATAATTCAAATACCTGCTGTGGGAAGCGGTATCCAATTTTCGCAGTAAAAGTCGAACTTTGGTTGCATCATCCAAGTGCTGCGCGTCGCTCTCGAAAAGGTCGGTATAACGTGCGAACCATTTTCCGAATGTGATGCCGTTTTCGGGATCGAAAGCAAACTCACTGATGTTGGAAGAAAGGGCTTCCAGCGTGTGTTCCGGATTTGGCTGTCCGCGAGGCTGTCCGGGAGCTGCAAACCGCTGCAGGAGTTGAGTGATTTGCATAATCGCCGTTTGCATGTCCTGGATCGCGTCTCCGGCTGGTTCTCCTCCTCCGTTTGGCATTTTGGATGTTACAGATTACTGATTAGACTTCGATTTTCAATTTTCACTAGGAAACCTCGTCGCCAAAATTTGTTGCAATTGAAAAGAACACGTTTTAACAAAAGCGTCTATCTTTATTTCGTGCTCAGCTCAAACTGACTCTAGTGGAAAATTCACGTTGCTAATAGCTACCATGCTAACTCATGCCTACTGTGATTAGTTTTAATATTTCAATTCAAATATGCTATAATGCTATAATATAATATGGTTGGTTGTGAACTCTACTAATCTACAGTAAATAGAACATAGGGATGCTAATAGAGCCCGAACTATAATAATGGCGCCGAGCGAATCGAATCTAATCAATCGTCTTTTTTTGGGGTTCGCGCTCGGGTAGTTTATCTTGTAGAGACTCATCTTTTTTTCCTTGGAAATGGAGGTGGGGGTGGGTGAGTAGTGAGGCTGCGTGAGCGCGTAGAGATGTGTGGAGTGGCAACTGTCTCACCGAGTATACAAAAAAGGAAGAACGAGTGGGAAACGGTCCTGAAATAAATCAAAATAATTGTTCAATCGCGTTGTTTTCGTTGGTCTCACGGATGGGTGGGGGGGGCTATGCATGGGAGGGGTTGAATGATCGGTTGGGTGCGGTCTGTTTTTTTAATTCCATCTGTCGGGGGCTGTATGTGGTAGGTAGTTTTCCTCCGGTTGTGGGTGATTTTCCGGGTGGGGGTAAAAATATATTGTTTTATTTTATTTTTTTTTGCATGTGTTAAGTATTATGTATTGTGTTTTTTTTTTTTTGTGTTTTTTTTTTTTTTTTTTTTAAACCAACATCATTAGGATCTGAACTTGGTCTGCTGATGCCTAACTACAAATAAACAAATACCAGCGCCACCTTAAGGCACTCCTTCATTTCAAATCCGGATCTGATCAGACTTGCGTACAGCTCCTCAATGTCAACCAGGTAAGCCTCCATGTTTTCTCCTATCTCGATGTTCTGGTTCTTGATCTGCCCAACTAAGGTCACCTTTTATCTTAACGTAGCCTTCTCGTGGTGCTGCTTAAAAGTCATCATCGTGTCCTTCACCGTTTTCTTCAAGTCAGTACATATTTGCCTTTCATTCATCACCAGCTGAATCGTGGCCAACGTCTTCTCGTCACTATCATTCCAAGCAGCGGTCATCGGTGCCGGAGGAGTACCAGCTTCTTCGTGCTTCCCTCCGCAGTAAAGCTTTCACCGAGAATCGACCATCCTTGATAGTTCGTGATAGTTCGCTTCGAGAAAAAACAGCAAACTTTTCACGCTTCAATTATCCGATCAGAAACTTCCGGCTGGGCCCATAAGCTGTTGGAGGTTTCGACTCCAAAGAACAGATTATTTGGAAGAAAATAGATCCAAGGGGTTGCTAGGGTAAATACATAGCTACCAAAGGATGTTGAAAACCCATCAGTTGCTTCGATTCTTCGACAGATTCAAGTTATTCTTGCTAATGTCTTGTTCAACTACAGAGATATCCACATGTTATGATAATTATCGGCATGGATGAATCATAGACTAACTCTAAGACCAGTAGGTCCCGAACAAATACGATTTTTTTCTTGGCTCAGACCGTGCTAGCACATCGGTCCCAAGCTTAATAATACGCCCCTAATAATGAACTCACACGAACACACACTCAAATATTCTGTCAAAATAACACAGCAAATGAAAACAAAGGAGCAAATATGTATAGCAAGGTGCTGGCTTCAAGGTGTACTTCGGACCAAGGGGTTCTACAACAGTGAACCAATTTCAAATCGCTAGTTGCATATTGATTGTTGATAGAATTGTCATCAAGATAGGCTTATAACATTTTTTTTTAGCTTAACTGTTTATTTATAAAGGTCTAATGCCATAAGCACGAAGGAGCCGAGTTCTTTTTCATTTTTACAACGACAATAACTTACTAACTAGGTTAGTTTTGGAAAGCCGAAAAACTCGCGGCTTGGTCGAGGTTAGGGATTACAATGATTCGGGAAGGAATGGGGAAGTAGGAATCTTAACGTTGGCTTTCAACAGCAAATTGGCGATGCTATATTGTTGCTGTAGGTCTGGCGTAGATGTTGCATTCCGTTAAGCTATAACGATACAATAGAAGCGGTATTACGGGGGAGGGGACGAGGTGGACATGTTAAAACGACAGCTAAGAGAGGATCAAACGAATACATCTATTTGTTTCAAGAACTTGTAAATTAGCCCCATATAGTCCAAGTCCAGCTTACCCAGCACGTCTCTGATATCTTCCTTCTCTGGTTTCCCTCGGGCCCGTAGGGATGCGCAAAGATCAGATCTGGCAATTTCGTAATCGAGGCAATGCCAGACAACGTGGTTGATGTCCTGATAACCTGCACCACAGCCGCAATGATTGGTGTCTGAGAGACCTATTCGATAGAAATGAGAGCCTAACGAGTAGTGATTGGACATTAGACGACACATTACCTTGATAAAATCCCGGCTAATATCCAACCCTCTGAACACCCCTAGGTATTTATAAGACAAACTTTGAGTTATTATTTTACCCGTGAGTTGAATTTGACTTAAACAAGAGCCCTGGGGGAGACCTTGTAGCTAATTCGTGAAGTTGTCGAAGACCCATGAGAAAAGCTCATATGTTTTTCAGACAACAAATTGTATAAATAGTTGTTTAATAATGGTGAACGGCCACACTCGTGGAGTTTGTCTGAAAGGACGTCTACACAAACTGAATCAAAAGCCCCCTTAATGTTCATGAAAACTGAACCCATTTGCTCATTTTGTGCATAGGCCAGCTGTATTTCCGTTGAAAGCAGCGCAAGATAATCGCTCGTTCCTTTGCCTCTGCGGAAACCAAATTGTGAATGAGATAGAAAGCCATTAGATTTAATCCATTTGTCGAGCCGATGGAGAATCATCTTCTCTAGCAGATTCCGTATACACGACAACATCGCAATTGGACGATAAGAGTTGTAATCCGACGCGGCTTTCCCGGGTTTTTGTATAGCTACAACTCTAACCTGCCTCCATTCATCCGGAACAATTTTGCTTTCTAGGAACTGATTAAATAAGTTCAGCAAGCGCCTCTATACGACGTCTGGGAGGTTTTTCAACAAGTTAAACTTGATTTTATCCATTCCTGGTGCAGACTTGTTGCATGAAAGAAGAGCAAGTGAGAGTTCGAGCATCGAAAAGGGCGCATCCATTTCGCGAATCTGGGCACACTTTCTTGGCGAACGCGTTGACCCACCGGGAAGAGTTTTCCTTGTCTTCATTCACCGACGACGCATTTCGCATTCTTCTCCCGACGGTCCAAAGAGTTCTCATCGACGTTTTACGCGTTTCAGCCCTTCGACGAAGTGACGCCAATACCCGCGTTTCTTGGCCTTGGCGAGGCTCTTAAACTTACGCTCAAGAGCAATGTACCGCACTTAGTTATCTCGCGAACCGCGCTTCC
>JAHHFK020004852.1:0-51994 GCA_024533555.2 Aedes koreicus
TTTTGACGTAGGACTTACGTTTCTCTTTTCTATTCCCGTATAGGTATGCCGTTCTAAAATTTCTGAAATCGCAAGCGTTACAAGCAGGGGGGGAGATCTCGAACGTATATATCTCCTCTCTGGAATTTACAGACATTTTACGATAAGTATTTCATCTTGAAATCAAGAAATTATCAAAGCTGAGAATCACGATTGAAAATTAAATTCGTCACATTTGTTTAAACCACGCGGAAAGTACTTAGCAGAAAAATGTTTAAATGCACAACGCTATTGGTCGAAAATGACATCATATTTGTTTTCACGCTCTGATTGGTTCACATACTGCCAGCACAAAGCATTACAACAGGGATCAAAGATGAGGGGACGACCGACCAATCATCAGTTCTCGCTGTGCATCCGCATGCGACAGACGCAGCCGGCGAGCACTGGGCCAGAAAACGCCGTCCGTGAACACAAGAAGACCAATTCAAGAAGAATCACCACGTCACCTGCAGCTAGCCATCCGCAACGACGAGGAGCTGAACACAGTTTTCTCCGATGTGACCACCTCGCTGGGCGGTAAAATCCCGCGTTTCAAGAAGACATTTTCATACCTCAATCGCTGAACCATGTTATCAACTAAAATCCGTCCTTTTCCGTGGTCGATCAAACCGGGCCGCGAACTAAAGAGCGGCGCGTTTCGGCGAAATCTCTTTCTGGAGCTCATCGAAATTTTCATTATCACGTACCGGCTCAATATGGTCGCTGGCATTGCCAAAAGAGTCCCCAGAGAAAACGGCCCAATCAACGCCCAAATTCTCATCGTGGTCAAGCGGCTAGCGGCGTCGCCCAGTCGTTCTCATTGCCAAGGAAGTGAATGCCCGATTCCCGCTCCAGCTTTCGAACTTTTTGCAACACAAAAATGTCCTGTCTCATACACTGGGTGTTAGCAATTTCAAATTTTAATAGTAGCATTATGCAGCCGCCAAACACTCAGGGAAGGCCCCGCTTTTCAAGGAGACCGAGAAGAACTTTCCTACCGCGAACCATGTTCCCTCCGTTGAAACCAAGAAACGGCACCCATGTCCCTTCGGCGACGAACAAATAACGTGGCCACCTTTAAAAGAAATGAAGTTTGATTGAAATTTTTCTTGGGCTCATAGAATTTTCTTTATCACTCACCGGCTACCATGAGAGTCTTTGAAAAGCCGCGTTCTTGAAAACAGGAGCAAAAATTTTTTTATTAGTATCCATTTATAAATCTCTATTTCCCAGGTTAAAACTGTCAAGCACGCTGGATATTCAGTGAATGAAATATTAACAGTTTTGAGCCTAACTGCAACACGGTAATACTAATTTATGTGTTTCTTTTATTCAGTTTTTTCGCTAAGTAAGAATAATTGTAGTTCTTGTTGTACATAGGTTCATAAAAAATCAGTTGCAGGTAGCCTTTTAAAGTGTTGGTTATAATTTTTCAAACCAATATTTAAAACCTGTTATTGTTTTGCAGTTTCAGGATAAAGTGTTGCGGTCTTTATCTTTAAAGTTCTTTCGATGGGGCCAAAGGCCCTGCTCACAAGGGCCGTTTTTCTGCTTGCCTGAGAAAAAAAGATGCGAATTTAACTTCCGGAAATCGCCTTTTTGCTCTAATGAAGCACTAATGATTCTGCCTTTCACGCTGATGTGTCTCGCAACAACTGGAGGCCCGTCCCCAATTTGTGAATTCCGATCTGTATTACCTTTTCGTTGAGAACCCCCTCTGTGTTATGTAGGCCTAGAGGCCATTATATAAAACAGGTCTCCCATTATGAACAGTTATCATTCGGTCTTGGATCGTCACCCACACGTTCACACGTCTTTCCATCCCGCTCTCTTGATCCCCCCATGGCACCTTCAGAGTTTTTCCCTCTCAAGCATTATGAAATGTGTCAGTGGACACATTGCAGTTTTAATGGGTGGACAAATTATTATGTTACCATTCCGGTGATTGAAAAACCTTGTTGGGAACTACTAGTAGAATTGAAATAGCGCAGGAAGTTTTACTTTCCGAAACAAAATTTATGTTTGGATACCGATCATAAACAAAAAAATCTAGACCATATAAAACAAATTTTAAATAGTTTTCAATAAAGTGTCCATGAACCATGTTAGAAACCTAGAACTCCAAGTTTACAAGACCCGTCTTCTTACCACTCGGACTTATCAGCACGTAAAAAAGTCGAATCCTAAGAATCCTGTTAAATTCTCACCATTGTTATCTAAACATTTACTACCGCTGATGCTGGAATAGCATAGGCGAAGCGTTTTGTGTGGCGGCGGCTTTAAGTCGAAAAGATTTATTATGTTTTATGGATTATTCCATTACACTTTAGCTAATATTAAATTTAAGTAAACTATGTTTTACTTGTGAAAATAATGTTCGATCGTAAAAAGAAAAGGGCAATACATAACATTTAATTTAATTATGCTATCATAGGGGAATGGTTCTTGCACAAGAATTAGAAAAATCGCTACTAGCATGGAATAATTAGGTTTTTGTTTTTTCTTAGCGGTAAAACACATGTTAAGATATAAATACAATATTTGATAGTTTATCATTTTCACGTAAAAGTATAGGAACGGTAATTCAAGTTCTATTATGACATCGAATATGGAAACATACATTGATGCTAGTTTTTATTTTACTGGACATTTCTTGAATTTGAATATGAATCTCAAGAAATACGGAAGATTCAAATGGTTACATATGGTACAACATAATTTGCAAACAAGATGTGAGACGTAAAAACAAACAAAACAAGTCCTATCTTTAGAACATTAAACACATATACGACAAACCAATTTCACATATTAGAAAATCTAGACTCAAATTGTGCAAGACACGAACATCTTCTCAGACCAAACTACTTCAAAACTTCGAACTTTTATAGATCTGACAGCGGGGGACTTGGGAAAAATATAAACCTTTAGAAGAAGTTTGCCGGAAGCCACCAAAGTCGCCCGGCTGTTAGAGATCGAGTGGAGGCCGCTGATGGAAATATGCACGTCCGCTAGACGGAGGGCAAGCGGAAGAAGCCCGACGTCGACGCAAAACATAAATCTTGTTCCCGTGGCAACAGCTAAAATCTGTCCTTTTCAGAACGACCAAATCAATTTGCCAACTAAAGAGAGTTTTTGATTGAAATTTCTCTGAGCCCATCGAAATGTTTATTACCACGCACCTGCTCAACATGGCGTTGCTTAAACTTTGGCGGCAACCCTGGAGAAAATGGCCAAATCAATCGCCCACATCATCTTCGTGATCAAGTGGTTAAGAAGCGGCGTCGCCCGTCGTTCAAGCGGTTGTTGCTCGTGGAAGATTGAGGTTTCGATTCCTGTCGATATAATGGAACTTTTTGCAAAACGAAAATGTCCAAAGCCTTTGTCCGAAACAATTCGCTATCCACCTAAACTAAAGAAATTAAGATTGTAAGACATTTTCTTTTTTTTCCCTTCCACGCCCGCTATTGATCGCACCCTTGATGAAAATCGAACATTAGTTGTGGGCAAAAGAACAAGAGCAATTCGAAATGAAAAATTGAAAATGGGCGTGAGGCTATGTGCGCAGCAGATAGCTGATGGCGTTAGATGGGCCGAAGTCAGATGGCTCACCAAAACATATTACACCAAATTACGAAATCAGGTACGAACTGCAACGACAGCGCGGCGGCTCTTGCATGTCAACCAATTAGCCACTTTGACAAGCGAGATGTAACAGAAACCTTTACAAGCAGCGTTCACTTGGCGGCGGAGTAATCAGGTACAGAAATGAAGCAATGGACAGCTGCCTGAAGCAGCAACCTATCAAGCACGTAACCGCATGGCATTGCTTATTTTGGCAAAACGCTTTGTCGATGATCAGCGAGAAAAACATAGAAACACTTGACGGCGGCACAAGAGTGGCCAATAGCGTTGAGGCATTTTGTGATATCGACTCATCCACATTGGATATTGATATGTTGGTGATTATTGAATAAGGATCCTACAGCGATAAATTTGTTTCGAGCTATTTTGCTTGCCAGTCGTTTGCACACACTATAAGGTCTGTATCCGCAATAATCCGGACACCTCAAAACATGAATACAACATAAATTTCGCATTATATTTCCGTCGAAGTTGTTTATTTCAGACTCTTGGGATGTGTTTTAACAATTCGTGAAGACAAAACATAGTTATTCGGTATTTGCATAAAATTTTCGAACTTTGCGCTTAACTCCGTCCATTCGGGTTTGTACAGACTCTTCAGAAATCGTAGAAGCCGTCTTTGTCCAAATTTGCTGGAAGTGTTTGATGTCTTTGATTCCTTGATTCTTTCCAGAAAGCTTCCGCTTCATCAGAGCCCAATATCTCTCGATTGGTCGTAGCTCTGGGCAATTTGGCGGGTTTGAGGTTTTTGGTACAATGTTCACTTGATTTGCTTGGTACCACTCCATCACAGTTTTAGCATAGTGGCATGATGCCAAATCGGGCCAGAACAAAGGTTTTTCTTTGTGACTTTTGATGAAGGGTAGCAATCGCTTCTGCAGACACTCTTTCTGATAGATCTCCTTGTTGATTGTGCCTGTAGTGACGAAAGATTAACTCTTTTTGCCACACGTGCAAATTGCTTGCCACACAAGGTATTTTTTGGGAAATTTCGATGCCTTCTTCATTTTGAAATGCTCAGCTGTAGCATTTCTGGCCATAGCAGAATAAAAATCCAGCCCTGGAAGCTTCTTGAAATCCTCCAGGACATAAGTTTCATCGTCCATAACAACGCATGAAAACTTCGTCAAATATTCGCAGTACAAACGTCGAGCCCGTGATTTTGCTGCCAAGCTCTGTTTGTCGTTGCGATTTGCAACTGTTTTTACTTCATACGACTTAAGTCCCTAACGTTGTCTTGATTTTTGGACAAAACCAGGTGACATCCCTATTTTACGAGCCACCAATGTTTTTGTCACTCCTTGGTTTCCTCTCCACCGTCAAACGTTCCGAAAATGATTTGAGCACATCGTGAACAGTGGATTTAGGCAAATCCAATGTTTTTGCAAGGTCCCGTATTGACAAGTCAGGATTTGCCGTACGCCCGTACAAAATTCGTTCGCGCACTTGTTTTTCTTTCGTCGTCATCTTGAATACTAAACATGAAATGTAAACATCAATCAAAGTCTTTTTCATCATAGACTCTCAGCTATACCACAGTGAAATTTTTCATTCCTACGTGCAATATTTCAAAAGTTACAATAATTTGAAGGTGTCCGGATTAATGTGAATACAGACCTTAGTTCTAGTCTTCAGCAAAGTTGTTCAGAAAGTCAAGGGCATTCGAAAGTTTCACCATTCTGTTCGGAATTTCACCGTTCTGTGGCGATAGTGATCATGAAAAATTTAGCATTTCTAACTTGGTCTACCCCGTCATTCTGATGGAAAGTTTTCGTCTTCGGCAAAGTTATTAAGCAGATCAAGGTTGACAGTTTGATTCGGAATTCAACCGGTACGTGGCGTTAATGAGCATTTTCAACTTGAGCTATCTCGTGATTCTAATAAGATAGATAATTCTAGTCTTCGGCAAAGTTGTTAAGAAGGTCAAGGGAATTCAAAAAGTGGATAGTTTGGTCCGGAACTCCACCAGTACATGGCGCTAGTAAGCATGAAAAATTGAGCATTTTCAACTTGTTCTATCTCGTGATTCTGATTAGATAGATGGTTCGAGTCTTGGGCAAAGTTATTCAGAAGGGACATCCGAATGATGGAGAAGGTAAGTGCATAAAACAAAGTTTACTTAATTTTTTTTTCTATAATAAGTTGTTAATTTCAATCATCAAAAGTAAAGATCATGTTCAAAGGTAAGCCATTTTATGTAGCAAAATGTGCCGTAGGAAAATTCGATGTTTGTATTAATTATAATATAATTTAATTTTCAATTCCTCGAAATACCCGCCGTTTTCTTTTATGACAGCCGTACAAATGCTCGGCATTCGTTCAATGAGTTTCCGCAATGTATCGTCCGAGATTTTCTTCCAAGTGGTTTGTAGACACCGGGGATTGTCGAAATGCACAGAGCAGTGCAAAATAGACAAGTGCTTCACCCAATTTCAAGTGTGCGTCTCCTGTTTCAGAAGAGCGCACAAAACAAACGTGTGAGAGATTTCGTCGCAGCACGAGAGACGGAAAGCCACTCATGCACTTCTCTTTCAGAGATAAAGAGTAATGCACTGTGCTTTACTCTGTGCTTTGGTTAGAGGTATCAAAATGAAAAATTTTGATTCTAGTAAAAAACGGGCATGGTAGGGGTTCGTAGAGGGAAAATTTTATTAAAATCTTAATTCGGAAACTAGTCGGGCCGTTTGAAAATTACATAATACTTTTTAGCACTTCAAAAGGTTTTTGTATGGAAACTCTAAGACTTATTTATACACCCTTTTGCTTTGCCAGACCCTGCTTCACATATCGTTACATTACTCATGGATGATTGTTTTCATTGTTACTCATGGATGGTACATGAAATTATCAATTTTTCAGTTGTCTAATAAAATGCTCGATTCTGCGTATATAGTTGGGCCATGTACTTTATTGCACAAAACATTATGAAAATATGTGAAGTAAAAACAAATTTGTGGAGGTCCAAACTAGAGTGCCGCCGTGGCTGTTTTTTGCACTTGTGTTTGCACAGAGACGACAAGGGAGAGTGCAATCGTTAAGAGACGAAAGAGATGGGAGCAAATTCGAGATGAGATGTGCGGCTTTGAGCGCACGACAAAACAAGGGAGCACGAGAGTTCAGATTGCAGTTTCACGTCTCTTTGAAATTTAATGTGCTGTCTCGTAGAAGCCTGTGCAGCACTCAGAGAGATTTAAGTCGCACCTTATCCCTGGCCGGCACTCCCACAAGTGTTTATGGTTCTAGGAACGCATTTTTTTCAAGTTCCGGTCTAGCTTATCTCATAGCAGTTCGATTGGATTTAGATCCAGTGATTGCGCCGGCCAATCCATGTCAGATAACGTTCCGTTTTGGTCCAAGTCTTGAACGAACCCTGCCTAAAATATGTAGTGAGTCATCCTTGAATTACTTGAATATAAATTAAGCCAACCTTGAATCACTTGAATATGCGGTGAACTAGACCACTTAACTATGAAGTGAACCAGACTTCGCAATGTGTTGTGATTCAGTCCTAAATCACTTGAATTTGAAGTGAGTTCGTCCTGAATTACTTGATTATGAATAAAATGAGGCCCAAATCATTTGAATGTGAAGTAAATCAGGTCTGAATCACTTGAATATGAAGTGAGTCAGCCTTGAATCACTTCAATATGCAGTGAATCAGCCTTGAATCACTTGAATATGAAGTGAATCAGACCTGAATCACTTGAATATGAAGTGAATCAGCCTTGAATGACATGAATATGAAATTAATAAGACCATAAACCACATGAATTTGAAGTGAACCAGACCTAAATCACTTGAATTTGTGACGAATCAATCCTAAATCACTTGAGAGTCCTGCATCACTTGAATACGAAGTTAATCTGACCTGAATCACTTAAATATGAAGTGAAGCACTTGAATATGAAGTGAATCAGGCCTGAATAACCTGTATATGAAGTGATTATGCCTTGAATGACATGAATAAGACCTTAATCGTATTAATATGAAGTGAACCAGACCTAAACCACTTGAATTTGTAGTTTGTCAGTCCCGAATCACTGAATTTAAGATGAGTCAGTTCTGCATCACTTGAAGATGAAGTGGATCTGACTTGAATCACTTGAATATG
The DNA here is from genome assembly GCA_024533555.2 of Aedes koreicus. Lineage (NCBI taxonomy): Eukaryota > Metazoa > Arthropoda > Insecta > Diptera > Culicidae > Aedes > Aedes koreicus. The sequence continues at coordinate 7,775 of JAHHFK020004852.1, forward strand.
AAGTGAATCAGGCCTGAATCACTTAAATATGATGTGATTCAGGACTGAATCACTGATATATGAAATACATCAGCCTTGAATCACATTAATATGAAATAAATAAACAAGACCCTTATCACATTAATATGAAGTGAATTAGACCTGTATTACTCGAATATATTGTGAGTCAGTCCTGAATTACTTTAATTTGAGGTGTATTCTTTATGAATAACTCGAATATGAATAAAATCAGGCCTGAATCACTGGAATGTGTGATGAATCTTTCTAAATCACTTGAATTTGCGGTAAGTCAGTCCTGCATCACTTGAATATAAAGTATATTAGACCTTAATCACTTGAATATGAAGTAAACCAGACCAGAATTCAAAGCCAAACTCTTCATTATCCGGATGTCCTTGACCTTCTGAAATTTTTCTTCAGAAACTCGAACTTTCTATCTTATCAGAATTACGGGATAGAACAAATTGAAAATGCTCACTTTTCCATGCTCACTAGCGCCACATACCGGTGGAATTCCAAACAAACTTATTACAAATCATAAACAGCTTCATTAAATATCCCAGTCTGTGCATGCACTGCTTTAAACCTTGGTATCTGATTTGTATGTTCGGAAAATTTATTGATGTCGATATATTTTCAAAAAGAAATTTTAGAATTCACGCCAAAAGAAATCCAAAAAAGTTCCTTTCCAAAATTATTTCACTACAAACTGTATAAATTCCTAACAACTTTTCAATTATTATAAACTAAAAAATATATGCAAATAAATATTTAAAAAAAAAAAACTATAATCTATTGCACTTCATTCTCTCAATTCAGTCGACCTTAAATGCGACAACTTTCCCAAGAAGCGCTGCCCATCCAAATAAGCACCCAACACGAAATCCACTTTTCTATTAGCCTCTTCCGCCACCAGAGGATGTGTACAATTTGCCCACTGCAGAAACCAAGATTGCAGGCGAATTTTATTATGTGGACGGAAATTATTTTTCACTTTTAATCTGATTCTCAAATGAGATGGCGAAGAATCGCCCCCGGTCGGTTTCATCACATGTGCACCCATTTCCACACATGTCCCAGTGGCATGTAGGCAGGGCCCAACTCGTCAGAAGGGAGGATGATGGAAAATTAATTTTCTTCTGCTGCTGTATTTTTCTGCTCTCAACAGTCACTCTCCATCGGTCAACTTATACTCTATAGCTGCAGGATCATCAGAGAAAACCCCTTTTAGTGACCGTACAGAAGCGGTTAGGCCAAAGTGAAGCTGATTAGGATTTTTATCGTCCACACATCGTGTGTTTGTTTGAGGCTGCCTTCCCCTGCTGTCCTTGTTTGCTCGAGTCTGCACATTAGAATCAGGACACGGACGGAGCAATACCTTACCGTTCGCTCGGATCACCCACGATCCGAAGTGTGGCAAGTAGAACCGGTTGGTGGTGGTGTTGATAATGAGGGTAAAGCAATTTTAGTAAATTGGTTTCTAAAAAAAGATATAAAACCCTTTGATTCAGGTTGGTTCGGCCGGAAAATAAAAAGGTTTCTGTTTGGCCATAATCATCAAACCAAATCGTGATGGTTTAGTTTTATGTCGCAGGTTTCTAAATTAAATTGCGTGATTTGAATGTGGATGCACTGACATGTGACGGAAAAAAATGGGACGGGGAAGGCTTCTTAGCAAAGGGTGAGTCAATCAGATCTACTATTTGTTAGTTAGAAATAAATACATTTGAATGTGATTAGTATGATGCATGGGACCAATACATGTTCAAATCTTCTTTCACATTTCGATCATTATGAGCGTTATAGAAACGAATAGTAAACAAAGGTCTTCTCAAAAACCAATCATAACTATCTGAGCAGATTACACCCATATAAAATGCGTTCAGTGGGAATGACAAAATCACTCAAATATATGAGGTTTGTTCGTAAAGCAATAAAACCGCCCCAAAACAATCTTAATCATATGAAATGGAATGAACTTTGACAGGTAGGTTAAGCCACAGGCAACTATTTTTAGCTTTTATTCATATCCAAAACAAGGTAGACAAAGAAATTGGTTAACAATGTTTGTTGTCAGTGCCAAATTATAAACTATAAACAGAAACCGCCCTAAGATTAAAAAGGATTATGTTGAAAAAGGTTTAAAATAGCCGATGAGCTAAGCATGGTTTATTGACAAATAAACCACGGAATTTACGAGGTAGTCAAACCAGTAGAATCTGTTTTCGAGTCTACTCCTTTTTTTTTTTTTTGTCACGATATACTAATGACTTTCATAAACAATATTGAAAGATATAAACTGCAAGTGACAACCCTAACGGAATTCTAGGGAAATCCACTTTTTTTTCACATATGAGGCAAATTTTAATGCGCTTTAAGGACTTTTCATTGTTATCTCATTAGTTTTAGTTATTTAGGATTGTATTAAGAAACGGATGCTGAAAATTAGCTTGTTATGCCGACTAAGCGATAAGTCTAGCATTAATCTAAAGGTGGCTTTGATTCACAATCTCATGCACATAAAGTCTAACCTCATCATCACATTAACAGCGCAAAAATGAAAATTATTAATTATTCAACAGGTATAATTTTATAATCCATGAGGATTGGTGGGTCGAAAATCAATGAACACTCGAATACATTGAGCATTTTTGCTAAAACGTCAATTGATACAACGTCTGTGCAATTCATATTCACATATTGAGGGATAAATAATGCCACAATTCTCACAACTTAGTAATTTTAAGTTCATAATCTATTTACTAAAAACAATTCGCAACATGCCCACATTTCTTAGCTAACTTTCCTCAACTTATCAATAACTAAATATTGGCCCTGTCAATCAAATCCCAATCTCAATCAATCAACTAAATGATAAACTACCCAGATCTTAGACACCTATTTCCCGCTGTTTCATAACGTTGTCCATTCAAATGTGCAGGCAGTTTGTACAGGATGTTGTACGATAATCATCGTGGAATTTGCTGAATGGTCGTTAATTTTCAGACAAGCTTATTTTCCTAAACCTTAACTACCTTTTTTCGGCGGCCAATGGCAAACAAAAGAATACAAATAACCGTACCATTGTTAATCAAATATAAGATTCATGGCACAAACAGACTGATTATTGACCAATTGATGCTCGCTACCTCTTTCTTCAATTCAGCCCAACTGTTTAAGAAAGGGTGGAGTTTGTATCGCCAATACAGCAAATGATCTTCCATCCTCCAAGGAGCGCTTAACGCTTCGACATGACGAGCATTGTCAAGCAGGTAGGTGGTAAGAGAAACACAGTGTGAACACTTACCTGTGACTAATGCTTTTTTAACGATTCATAGATCTAATATGTAAATTGGGCGCTCGTTGATCATCGCCTAATTTAATTGAATATCATGAGCCATGCCGTGATTCGATACTCAACACTTTTGTTAGACTATATTTTCAGCTAATTACATCAAATGAGTTTGTAACTTCCATTTGTATTTTGCCGAAAAGTTGAGCCGAAGTGGTTGACTAACTGACGTCGCACTATGACAGGGAGTACTTGCCAAGGGCATCGTCATGCTGTATGCTGTGGCTGGGTTGAAGGTACTGGCTGGCGTATTCCTTCTACTACCTGGTTGATTCAAACGGATCGGAATGGTTAATTTCGGTTGGACGATCCCACCGATGGTGTAGGTAGGATATTGGTATTGTTGATGGCGTACGATTGACAGATAGCTGGTCGGAGTGATGCATTTGATAGCCTACTTCATGACCAACTGACGAGCCTCATGATGGCTGATCGCGCTTAGCTTTGCTGCAGAATAATTAACGAACGGATGAAGGCTATGGCTGATATTACCGGGAAAATCACCGACACAGGGTCTCCTGTTGGTTGGCGCGGTTCTTTTCTGTCCAATTCATACTTTTCTGTCCAATTCATCCCCCGGATGATCCCAATGGCGAGTGGCTTGAGGATCGTGCGCAAGGGTTGAGGCCAGAGATCTCCTATATAGAACCAGAACTTTTTTCTTGGTTTTATCCTTTTTCACAGAGAACAGACATTGATGTCCATATACCTGTTCTTGAAAAAACGTGTGTAAAAGTTAATATGGGCAGGCGGTATAAGAAGCAAGTGTAGAGAAAAACCAAACAAAACTTTTTAGTTTATGTGCTAAGCTTTTAATTGATAAACATTTACATGAGAGTTATCGCACAACTGCAGCGCCGCCTACCAGGAGCATAACGACATACATTTGAAATGTCGGTTTAAAGTTTTACACAAGTAGCAGACCGAAGATGAACGTCTGTTCTCTGTGCCTTTTTTCCTGATTTTTTCTTCGGATATAATAATGGCGAGCGTTTTTACACTATTCGTCAAAATACTATAATGATAATTTTCTTATTGTAAGTCTTCGTCCAATCATCGGCACAGAAAAGATAGTTTTAGCTTGGGTGCTGAGTAAATTTAATAGTTTGAAAGCCCTTCTGAGGACAAACTTCGGTAAAACCACGAAGCTTGTAATTTCAAAAACCTCCCGCCTTGACAAATAATCTTGCTAACTTTACATTAGCGACGCCTACATTCGGTTTATGTTTATTGGAGTCGTTTTGAGAACCGCTGTCAATAAATTCTATAAAGATGGACAGTTAGGGCAAATGAAACGTACTCCACTTGCCATGCATACCGGTGGTAGCTGTAATTCACTCCTTGTCCAAATTGGTATACATGGTAATAAAAATTAAGTTTTTTTTGACGTAGGACTACGTCTTTGTTTTCTACACTGGGATACAATTTAAAAAAAAAATCTATTTTGGCCGTCACGAAAGATCGCTGTCTTAGCGATCATATCTCAGTCGTTTCTCCAAACATTTTCAAAATGTTTGCCAACGATCGGAAACATTTCTACGCGTTGAATCAGATATTCAAAATTATTGATTTTTTAACATTAAACTATTGAAAGTAACGCAAATATAAGGTGACGTCTTATAATTTCGTTTTGCAGAGAAAATTTAATAACTTCCAAGTATGTTCCTATCACTACTATCACTATCATTCACTATCAATCTAAGAAACAGAGATCTCATAAGCAGCAGTGAACAATATAAAAGGGGTACACCTTAGCAAAACGCTTCCTTCGCTCGGCAGCGGAGCTGTTCAGAGCGGCAATAAGCCAGTATTGAATTAGCAGCTGGCGATGACAAGTACCCTGGAGGATGCACTGGCGAGCAACCATTGGCCAGGTAGCTGATGGCTCCATTGCCTTTGGCTAGGCAACCGATGCTAGACAGCCATTGGTTATGCAGTGGTTAACCAAGCCATTGGTGAATTTGTAGCCAGCCGGTTGCCGCAATCACGAGCGAAATAATTGTGATCTAGTTTGCAGCCATCCTTCGGTAAGGCGGTTAAATGGTATGAACGGTATAAGCCAGCCACCATCATCATCGCAATTGTGTGTAGTTACTTCTAGTAAGCAGATACTTGATTTCAATTATCTGCTAACAACTGTTGCAAATATGACGCTAGTTATTTATTTATTTATTAATTTATTTACATGGCATAACGTCACAATACTATAACATACACAATACCCCTCCATAATGCCCGATTCGTGGCTGCTCCTCTCCAATCCCTTGGGCACCTTGTACCCCCTAGGTCTTGCTCCACCTGGCCTGACCATCTTGCTCGTTGCGCCCCACGTCGTCTTGTACCATCCGGATTCCAGTCGAACACCATTTTTGCAGGATATTGCCCGGCATTCTCACAACATGTCCTGCCCAGCGTATCCTTGCAGCTTTTGCCACCTTATGAATACTGGGTTCGCCGGCGAGTTGCGCGAGCTCATGGTTCATCCTTCGCCTCCATAGTCCGTCCTCCTGTACTCCACCAAAGATGGTTCTTAACACCCGTCGCTCAAAAACTCCGAGTGCTCGCCGGTCCACGTCTCATGCCCGTAGAGAACAACCGGTCTTATTCGCGTACAGAATGCACTTCTTACGGGAGCTAAGTCTGTTTGACCGTAGTTGCTTGTATGTATGTATGTAAAAGATACCACTCATCGTTGCAGGCACAGCCATAAGACAGTGGATCGTCCTCTACGAATGATTTGATCAAGTTCGACATCTGCCTGTATTCAATTTAACACTGTCTGAAGGGCCAAAAACGGATGGACGGACTCGTAAGCAGAGACACTTACGCGTAATCCGCGGGATAATGAGAATCTCCTTCTAATGCTAGATCCTACAACCTAATGTCGAACAAGCCATTAAACGTGAGGACTTCCCAATGAGTGGGTAGAAGAGCTCGCCATCAATTCACGAATTGTTAATGACAGGGAGTTGGCAATTCCACTCTCCCCATCCAAATCGCTTCAATCCGGTGCTCTGATGGTCCCTTCGCAACCCTTTTTATTTGATGTATGTTTGACCGTAGTTGCTTGTGGAGCCCATAGTAGGCACGACTTCCACTGATAATCCGCCTCCGGATCTCACGGCTGTTATTGTTGTTCCGCAGTATATGCCGCTAGTATTCCTGGCTAATGAAGTGTCGCACAACATTAGAAAATATGTGAATGAGCCATACGTTAGGTCCAAAGAAGATCGATCAAACATGGACCATTTAAAATCCGTCCTTTTTAGGACGACCAATTTGATTCCCAGCTAAAGAGTTTGTTGGATTGGAATATATCTAACAAACCGTTCCAAATTCTTGTCAATTGGAAGCCAGCGGTGGCTAAAAAAGTTTCAGCTTTCCTTTCGCCGCACACCTTAGATTTTTGGTACAATTTAAAACAAGACTCGGAAATTTGAACGGTCTCTATATTATTCCGAAGCGCAAGTATAAAGCAAGCTTATGCCAAGAGCAAAGCTTACACATTGCGACATTGTCACCTTTGCGTACAACCTCATTGGGCTGTCCCTTGTAGTTTTTTACTTGTGGAAGAGGCAACAAGCTTTAACCAAGCTTTAAAGCTTTGTGAATGTAAATGGCCAATCGGGATAGCGAACAGTGTGTCCAAAATATGATGAGTGGTGTTCGAAGAAAAGATCGAGAGCTATTCAAAGACAAATTGGCATAATTTTTTCGCTATTTTGACGTAGGACTACGACTTTGTTTTCTATTCTGGGGTACAGTTTAAAAAATTATCTATTGCGACCGTCGCGAAATGCGGTCAGGTTTTAGCGTTAATATCTCAGTCATTTCTCCAAACATTTTCTAAATGTCTGCCCCAATCGATCGGAAATATTTCTACGCGCCGATTCCAATAATGAAAAATATTAATTTTAAACAATAAACTATTTAAAAAAACGCAAATGTAAAATGATGTCTTATTATGCCAATATATCAGTGTAAATTTACTAAAATCACAGTATTATCCTATCACAGACTTCAAATTTACGTAAGGAACGTCTCCTATGCATCAGTAAAAGATATTTAAGGGGGGACACCTTAGCATTTAGCCTAAGTCTTTCTGTCAATCTCGAAGATGTTGTATCAGCGTTCGACTGTGCACCGTCAAGTCATCCGGCACACTCTACTGCCTAGCAACATGTCTGGCCGTGACAATTCGCAGTTGGATTGCAGTTCCCACTCGGTCGCATTCGCCGTCTGCTCTGCAGGGGCACTACACCGAGCGCGTTGGTGCCGGTGCCCCCGTCTACCTCGCTGTGGTGATGGAATATCTGGCAGCTGAAGTCCTCGAGTTGGCAGGAAACGCCACCGGCGACAACAAGTAGACCAGAATCATCCCACGTCACATGCAGCTGGCCATCCGCAACGACGAGGAGCTGATAATACTTCTCTCCGGTGTGATCATTTCACAAGGTGTTATCCTTTTCAGGCCGTCCTGCTTCACAAGAAAACCGAGAAGAAAGCCTAAGTTCAATAGCGAACCATGCTTCCCCGTCAACAACTAAAACCCGTCCTTTTGAGGACGAACAAATCAATTTTCTCAACTGAAGAGTTTGCTTAATTGAAGTTTCTCTTGCGTTCATCAAAATGTCCATTACCATGCACCGGCTCAACATGCTTACTTACTTACCAATCAGACTAAGGCCGGTGTGGCCTCTGCTGTACACAGAAGTTGTTTCCATTGTAATCGGTCCATGGCTGTACCTCGCCAGCCTCGCTGTCTGCGGAGGGTCCGCAGGTCGCCTTGTACTTGATCAATCCACCTTGCTCGTTGCGCGCCTCTTCTTCTTGTACCTGTCGGTTCGTTTTCGAGAACCATTTTCAGAGGGCTGTCATCCAACATTCTTACGACATGCCCAGCCCATCGTAGTTGACCGATTTTTGCGATGTGTACGATGGGAGGTTCTGTATTAACTTCTGTATTATTTGTTACATTGATTTTTTAAGGGCGGCTTGTTGGGCCTTCCCCAACCCCCTGTCTCGCCAGAGGACCATCGTGCACAGCACTGGCACGAGGACAATGATCAGCCGCTCCTAACATGGAGAACAGACGCTGTTTTGAGCCACCCCTAACATGGAGAACAGACGCTCAGATAGACTGCGCCCTTTGAAGAGGGCAGCCCTCCCTTCCCTGTCAGCATATGACCAAGGTCCCACCGGGGTTGGTTACCCGATCTTTCCTATGGTTAATCATACCCCAGTTGGCACCAAGGGGAGGTAGGGATAGGAGTTAGCAGTAGGATCTATTTTATACCTGCAGGTACGCGAAGTACCAATGGTACGCATTGTCCAGTCATTTACCAACCACCAGCTCAACATGACATTGCTTTAAACAAGCACGTTGGACAACCAACAAACGAAATATTAACAGTTAATTCGAGTCGAACTACAACACGGCTGACTGACCAGGTGTACACATATTGTACTTCCTAGTTGTACATAGTGGATAAGGTCAATTAGGTTAGTTTCTGGCGATGGCAAGCGCTGTGGAGGGCGCATTGGCGAGCAGCCTTTGGCCAAACAGGCGATGGTTAAGTTGGTTGTTGCTAGAAAGCGGCTTGTTATGCGGTTTACGCAACCACGATGAGCAAAATGATATATAACTCACAAAAGGCCGTTTTCAGGGTTATTATTATGATATTGGAAAGAGGGTGATACTGAATTATTATAAGAGTTTGCTCATTATATGAGCATGACCCACCTTACTCGTAAATCCTAGCCAATTTATAATTGTATCACTCTATTAAACATTACCGTACAGGGTGCGGCAGAAAATAATGCGAAAATTTGTTCAATTTCTTTTAAATCCCATTTTCAATGGGATGGTTGACTTCAGGGTTTTCACACTAGGGTGTGATGTTTTGCAGGCTCGTGCTTCAACATATGCCCAAATCGAATAATCGATTCGGAGACTGCTAGGGGGCCACAAATCCTTCGGCCAAAACTTATCGTTAAACCATTGTTGGGTTCGATTGGACGTGTAACACGGCGCTCCATCCTGCTGTAGGACAACGTTTTGGTCCTCGGAGAAGTTGGCCTTCACCCAGGGAAGCACTTGGTCCTTTAAAATACCGATATACACTTCAATGAAAACAGGCGGCATTTCCAAACCGTTGGACGCCACCAAGCCAAACATCATGACACCAGCCGGATGTTTGGTATGAAATTTGAATTTCACTTTTTCCGGAACGTTCTCCAATTTCTGCGATGAAATGAACCGGTCCATGTGGCTGTTGGCCACAGCATCGATGCTGAAAAGCTTTTCGTCGGAGAACAGGATTATCATTTCTTCCTTCTTCAACAAGGAAAGCAATCTCTTGGAACGAGTTACTCGTAGTTCCTTGACCAGGTCCGTAATCAAGTGGCGTTTCACTCTGGCTCTGGAAGATGCATGCAGGTCTTCTTTGATGCGCATGGATTTCTCCGAAATATTGGCTTCCTTTGCAAGTTTTCTTATGGAACCCACCGCGTTGCGAGCAATTTTTGCACGGACCGATTTGATCACTTTCGCGAACATTTTGACGAATTTGCAATAAAACAAATAAAATGTTTGGATGTAGCACTTGAATGTAAACATAAACAAATACACATTCGACAGAAATTAGTCACTAGCTACACGAATTTACCCAATACTCAAGTTTGAACATTTTCGCATTATTTTCTGCCACACCCTGTAAATACTTAGAGCAGAATATTTACGAAATATCGCAATTCAGGCAATACATCTACATGAAAACTCGTAATTACATAATTTTCGACAATATTTATTATGAGTATTGCAAGAAGCCGACGAAATATGCTAATTATGACAAATAATAAGCTGGGAAGTTCTAGAAGGAAATAATGAATAAGGAAGAAATGTTTCTGTTACTTTCATGATAATTCCCTCTCACGGACTTCAATATTCAATAATATCAATATATTGACAGAATGAATCGAACATTATTTTGTCAATTTTAAACAGTGATGTGTTGAATATTTTGTTATACAGGCACCGATGCTGCGCCAACAGTAAGATATCATTGTTATGATTGGAACACTCAACATCACATTGATCCTTTTCCAAAAATTAATAAAGGCACTTTTCAGGCCCACCACAGATTAAAAAAAGTTATTTTTTTATGAATCTTCGAATCTTAAAACAACAATAATAACCTAAAAATAATTTCACTTTAAATAAACGGAAAACAGACTAATAATCACTTAGACCGAAAGAAATCAATTGATGATATGATATACATGGTTTTGTAATAAAAGTTGATTATTTCAAAGAATATATCATTGTACAATTAAAATGGCTTACACTTAGTCGTAGTCCTACGTCAACATTTCGAACAAACCAATGTGGCTGTACCTTGTAGTTTTTTTTTCTTCTTTAATCTGCAATAAATGACTTTCATTTTGAGTACTCTACATTTTATGTGTTATTAACATGGTTCCGAGATGATACATTTTTACGTCCAGATATTAAATGAATCATGCTTTACTAACCATAGCTTGTATAGTTTTGTGTCCGGCTGTTTAACGTTTTAGAGGACAATAAATATTGTAAGTAGCCGTCAAAAAAAAACAATAAAATGAATCTAATGTGTGTCCACCGATCTGCCGTGGCAGTTGAAATCAACGCTTTCACTTACTATAAGCTACCTTAGAAACTGCGAAAATTTATATTTTCTCGGTGCAGTTTGTAATCAGTCGCCTTTATTTTTTTTTTTTCTTTTTGAATAAACAAAACAAAGCATTTTTGTCTTAACAGCAGGGAATGATCAATAATTATTTTTTCATGATATTGCACCTTTGCATTTAGATGCAAGTAATGTTTTCAAGTCAAAACTAGTCTTACACACCTCAAATTATTATTCAGGCCGACAGCTATGCCATGGACTAGTTATGTAAGGCGTAGATTTTTTTTTGCTTCTACTAAATCTTCAGTGTTACTTTGGTCTTTCACAAACAAAAATCCAATCATACTGTGAGGTGTAATGTTGAGCTCAAATAAAACATAAGTTGGATCACCTACAACATGGTGGGTAGCATCATCGATCCAACCCTATTTTTCAGCTGTCCTCCAATCCAATTTAGCTGGTTTTCAGTTGATAATAACATTTTCATAGACGTCACTCAAATACAAAAATTCAGCTCAAGTCGATGTGAGATAGCCAAGTAACCTTCCTATCATGAAAGGGCAGAACCAGTCGTTCTATGATATGAGTTAATCGAAATATAGAAAGAGAAATTTGCGGAAAGTCATTTTTATGTTCAATCATAATGCGTCAGTCTTCAAGACATATTCAAAGACTGTCAGTTGAAACTTAGAATGGAATGCAAATTTCAAGTTAACAGCGCATATTAATCATCTATCAGCAAAATTGAACATAATTTATATCCGAACAATGAGATGTTACATACACGTGCACAAGGATTCCAATAAGCCTACAGCAGACTTTAGTCCAAATTCGTTCATGTTTCATTTTAACTACCGTTAATGAAAAAAGACAGCTTCAATTCAGCCCCATTCCATGAGATAAGCAGGAAAATAAAACTAGAAAAACATCATATTGAAATGCCTTACGAAAAAAAACAACCCAAAGTGAAACGCGTAAAAACAAAGCAAAAAGTATAAATTTTATTATTTATGTATAGCCCCATCACAGGATCAGCGTGAAGTTTTCCCACATATAGCCATCGACGGGGGTTTCGCGGCTGCGAAAACGATCCCAAAACGGTCGGTTGGGTTGGTCGGTCGGTCCGATGCTATGTGCCATCTCGTGTAACGTATGTGTGTGTATGTCCCTTCGCTGGGATAAACAGGGATAAACAACACGTAATAAATAAAGATAAACATTAGGTTTTTCACTCGCGGCCAGAATCTGGTGCTTCTGTTGTGTCAAATGAGGGAGTCCCACTGACGGTGGCTATGGCTGATAGGGTAGGTGGGTTTTGGCAAAACCCCAGAAATGTGGAAAAATCTCCGCTTGCACGGCCATCATTGATATTTGTACCGAACAGCGTACGAAGTGAGTCGGAGAGGCTGCAGAAAAGAAGAAAAAAAATTCAGGCAGTGAAATGATAACATTGAAAAAAAGTAATACAAATGCGAAATTTCTCTAGCCCAGCCGTTGCGGGATGAATTTTCCGCCAATGTCGTGCTCGGTCCAAACGGTTCTTGCTCTCGCCCAGTTTTCGGGCTTCTCATACTCTGAAATCGGCAGAGCGGAGAGCATTCCGGGCTCCTCGCTAATATGACCAACTAAGGACTAAAAAAAGTCGCCAACCACATCGTTCGTGGCGTTGGTGATTGTGTATTGGTGGCCACCACACACCGCTGCTGCCACTATTGCTTCTGGTGGAAAGCCTTCGCTACTACATGCCAGGGATGTCGATGGCACGGGTGTTGGTGGGTTATGTATGGTGCCACAAACAGCTTCCAACCCACAGGCGAATATGTAGCTTAGCAGAGTAGCAATCTACAAAAGATGGTTTCGAGGAAAAAGTGCCATGGGTCGCGTTGGGTCAACTAAAGATTAAAGTGTTAAAAATAGTAATGTAGTTTATCAAGATAGTTTTGCCGAACCAAAAAATCCTCTTGCTTTTCAACGATCAGAAATTCAATTGAATAAACGTAATATAGTTTGGTTTCGAAAAATATAACCGATTTGATTTGTTTCAATTTAGGTGAAATATAGATTGCCCAACCGGTTTAGCTCTAGAGGACTATAGCATCAGAAGTGTGCACTCTTAGAAAAAATCATATAAATTTAAGTATTTAAAAAGTCTTGTCACATGTGAGGTACCGGAAAAAAATATAAATAGAGCAGCCCATTAGATAGAAATTAGCGTCTGCTCTAAAATTTACAACACCATAAAAACTCGAAAACCAGTTGAGGAATACAAAATGACATATTCCAAATGCTGTTACTGGTAATGCAAATGAAAATGCTTCTTGATGCCAGTTTTGTTCTCAAGAATTAAGTTCTAGTTACCGTAACAAAAAATCAAGATTAGGTAATTAAATTTTACATAAAATAAAGGTTATTCAAGACGATGAATTTAAAACTAGTGCATTCTTATCCTGTAGAATGTATCTCATTCCATGATCTTCAAATGTTTGTGAATATTTAAAATAAAACTAGTTGTAAGCCTCCGTCCAAACCTATTTTATGGACACTTGAAGTTGACGCCGTGATCAAGGAATATAATATTAATATATGAGCTGCGTAACCGGGTATTGCTGAAACGTTTATTTTGAAAACATTTCTGTTGTTTCTTAACCAAATTTTCCCTTGAATTTTCGAGCATTACGTTGACGAGTAATGCGATTCGATCTGATGTACATTTTAAGTAACATAAAGTAAATATATTAAAAGCTATTACCGAGGAGCACCTATTTGAACTTGCAACTTGTCTTGACGTGTGGAACCGATTGCGTTGGAAATAGATCTGATGTTGTTATAACACCAAAGACGCTCATGTAAATTTGAGGTTTTTAAATTCCAGCATTTCAGCGAGAGTCAGTCCATTTTTCAAGTCTTCCTTCAGTCATACGACTTGAAATTTGTTGTGGAAACCATTTTTGAACGGAAGGAGCTGTATGAAGTAGTGAAACCCAAACTCAATGAAGTCGGAAGGTATCTGGCAGTTGACGCAGCGAAGGATAGATGGGCTCGAGGGAAGACTATTCTGTTACTGGATACAACGAACTACGTGCATGTGAAGGAGGCGCTAGGGAAGCCTGGGCGGCGTTTGAGGATAACGGACTTACAGGGCGAGTCGGACTCCTGAGAAAGCTGATCACGACGTACCTCTCGCACTGTAATTCCATGGAGACGTACGTGACCCAGATTGTGTCGGAGGGTCCGAAGTGCAGACATTGCCATAAATTTGGGCACATTGCAAGATAATGTCCGATGATGAATGGTTCAGCGTTTTGTACGGTTCTGGCAACCAATCAAGGCGGCAACAACGACCGATGGATATTAGATTCTAGAGTGTCGGATCACTTTACGAAAAACCGTGAGCTGTTGCAGGATGCACGCAAAGCCAGCGGTGCAGAGGGTGCTGCTGACCAAGCTGTGATGAATAAGCTGAAGGTGTTGTGAAGCTCGAAGCTGAATGTTGCCCGAACAGTCGCCCAATTGAAGTCAACAAGGTCAAGTACATTCCTGGTATGTCGAACAATGTATTATCCATTAGTCAAATCATGATGAGAGGTCACACGCTAATGTTCCACCGTGACGGCGTGAAGGTCATCGATCCAGCCGATAATGTCATAGCAACCGGAATCTATGACAAGATAAAAGGCTATTCTGGTTTGCGAAGAGTGAGAAAGCTACAACAACGTTGATGTGTTACTCGAGCGATTTGAATACTTGACAAAGACGCATGGGACACCTGAACGTGAACAGCTTGAAACAGCTGAAGAATGGCTTTGCTACTGGAATTAAGTTCACCGAATCATCGACCGAAACTTGTGTCATCTATGCCAGGGGTGAGCTGCATCGTTTTTCTTTTCCCCAAGCAAGGAAGTCGTGCCACTGATGTTCTGGGGGTGGTACACTCGGGCGTGTGTGGTCCAATGGAAATGACGTCACTCCGTGGTAGTACACTGAGCGAAAAAATCGAGAGGAATTCATAGGAATATCGTATGGAAATTTGCCAGAAGATATAATTACAAATTCCATACGATTCTTTAATGGAAAGAAGTTCATAGGACGATCGTATGAAAATTTTCCTTGCAGAAAAAAAAGTTACAATCTGGATTCGAACCATGAACCAATTTTCTCGACCAATGCAACAATAATCATTTCATACGATTTTGTATGGAATGAATATTGTGCCCTTCCCAACAAACATCGGTGTTGAATTAGAGCTTGTTCAAACAAATTTGGAGAAGCTTTTCAGCTATTCTAGAAGAAACAGTTGAATAGCTTCTCCAAATTTGCTTGAACAAGCTCTAATTCAACACCGATGTTTGTTGGGTTGCTTTGTGGTTCATAGTTCCGATCGTATGGAAATCGTACGGATAATTTCCTGAGTGTAGGTACTACCTTTCGTTCACGGATGATAAGGCAAGGCGTATTTTCATTTACTTCCTGGCGTTGAAATCTGGTGTACAAATCTTGAAGGCATGCAACCAGTTCAACAATATGGTGGAGCGTCAAACTGGACGAAAAATCCAAATCTTGAGGACAGATAAGGGAAAAGAATTCATCAACGAGGCAACCGGAAAACGGTAAAAAGAGCTCGGAATATGGCATCAAACATTTGCAGATTGCATCCCGGAGCGAAATGGATTGGCGGAAAGGGTGAACCACACTATCGAGGCGTACCTACAGAAGCAATTTGCAAACCTTGAGAACCGTTCACCAACCAAGTGGCATAACCAGACACCTGAAGAGGCTTGAGTTGGTCGCAAACGAGACCTTTCCCATGTGCGAACCCTCGGAGCTAAAGTTATGTCACACGTGCCCAAGCAGCAATCGAAAAACAGGGATGTGAAATCTCGTGAAGTGGGTTTCGCAGAAGAACGATACAACGACGAAGAAGATCTTCAAAAGTCATCACGTCATTTTCATTCAAGAGCCGGTGTATTTAAGCAATCATTCCTCAGAAGTTCAGACGAATCAGTAAACAAGAGTGCGTACGTTCGTTAGCCGGGATTTCGATGTGTCCGTTATAAAGGGTGTCCCACATCAAATTGCATTACCTAAAAAACGCTTAAGAAAATTACCCATTGCTTATTTTCTCTTAAAAATTTGGGTAGAAGTAGTGCAGAGTGTTTTTTTTTTGTTGTGTTTTTATAGCTGCCAGTTTTTCAAAAATTTGAAAAAATAGCGTCACCCGAAAAGCAACGTCGCAAATTGATTTTGCACAAGCACCTGTAAAATCCTCAACTCTCTCATCGAGACTTCGAGAAACAACTCGTGTAGTCAACGGTGAGTTGTGTGATTAAACGTTACTACGAAACTCTGAGCATCGAACGGAAGGAGAAATGTGGCCAGAATGGATGTTCTATTAGTGATCGGCGTGTCGTGGAAGCCAAAATGTGGCCAAAAGGTTGAATCTGTCCTAATCCTTCGTTCAGAGAGCCAAGAACCGGGAAGGGCTGCATACGTAAAAAGTGCAGAAAGCTCCAAATCGTAACGAACGGCAAAATACGGTGAGAAAGTCACGGGCCTGGAAACTGTACATCCAGATGTTGACGAAACCTCATTGTCTCATCATGGATGATGAAACTTACGTCAAGGCGGACTTCCAGCAGCTTTCCGGGGCTACTGTTCTTCACCGTCCAGCACAAGTTTGGTGTTCTTGAGGAAATAAGGAAGCAGAAAATTTCAAAGTTTGATGTAGAAGGAGATGTTCGCTTATCGCCATGAGGCATCAAGAGTGGACAGTAATGTTTGCTAGAATGAAAGATATGAAGAGAAAGTGTAGAAAGTTCCGTCAGTGTACGGTAGGTTAGGAAATAGAATAGAAGTATTGAAAATGGAGCGAAAGGGCATAGGTAAAGTAGTACTCGAACCAAGGACGTTACCCATGCCAAACATCCCACTGCGGGGTAGGTCAAGGCAGGAACGGATCCGCCACCTTGACACGCCACCTTGATCTTCTGGCTGTATCTAGCTTCTTGCAACTATTCAAATGTTGTCCTGGAGTGGTACGAAGCGAACGGGGTCACTTTCGTACCCAAGGACATGAACTCGTCCAACGCACCGGAACTAAGGCCGTACAGAAGAAACTGCAGCCAGATGTTGTACAGAACCTAATGAGTGGAGTTAAGCGTAAGGGGTGAGCGTACGGTTATGGTATTGAAGTTGTATGAAATAAATATGCCAAAAGCTTACTAATACGTTATATTTTGTTGCCTGAAAGTTTGAAAAGAATCGGCCAACTAGGTAAGCGCAAGCTACCAGGCAAGTTGAATGATGGTGGCACAAGGCTTCGCACAGAAGTTTGGTACCAATAACGACGAGCTGTTTGCGCCAGTGGCGAAGCAAGTCACGTTTCGAACACTTCTCACTGTGGCTGTGGAATCTGAACATGAAGCATGTGGACCTCAAAACAGCGTACCTGAACGGAGTATTAGCAGAAACAATCTACATGCGACAACCAGAGAGAAACGTTTATGGAGGCGAGCGAATGGTTGAAGGAGGGGCCTCTACGGATTGAAACAATCTGCACGTGTTTGGAATCGGAAGCTTGACTCAAATTGACTATTCAAAGCAATGGGGGCTGTACGATTTAAAGCGGATCCATGTCTGTATCTTTGTAAGCGGAATGGAGTGTTTGAGTATATTATAATCCACGTGGACGACATGGTAATTGTCACCCGTCGGAACAAGAATTCAAGATGATATTTACTGAATTGGAGAAGAACTTTGTGGGCAAGAATCTCGGAGATCTGCGTTATTTCTTGAGCATCAAACAGAAAAGATCGGAAAATGGTTTCAAACTGAATCAAGAAGCGTACATTCAGAAATTAGCTAAGCGATTCAACCTGGAATACGCGAAAACTTCGAAGGTTCTCTTGAAGAATAGCTACCTACAGCAGAAGGAAGAGAAAAATCAACCTGGAAACAATCATCAGTATCTTAGCTTAATTTTGTGGTCTATTGTATGTTGCTGTCCACTCAAGACCAGATATTTCCATAAGTTGTTCGATATTAGCCCGAAATCAAGCTGTCCAACCAAACAGAACTGGATCGTAGCAAAGAGAGTAAAGGTATCTGCAGTCCAGAATCAATCACAAGCTGTACCTAGGATCAACCACTGAAGCACTGTAGATGTACGTTGATCCCCAATCCGCGCTGGTGATTGTCGTGACAGGAAGTCCAATTCTGGTTGTCTGATTCGATTTGGTGGAATAATTTCGTGGGGTTCAAGAAAGCAATCCTGCGGTTCTTTGAGTTCGACAGATGCTGAATGTGTAGCACTAGCGGAAGAATATCAAGAGCTGATGGAAGAGATAGGTGAAGCAACTGTACATCTAACTGTGGTATACGAAGACAACCAAAGTTTTATAAAGATGGTTGAAAGCGAACGTATCGAGTGAAGAACTAAGCATATTGAAACTCGGTACTTCTTTTTCGAGACCTACGAGAGAAGAACATTATAAGTCTGCAATATTGCCCTACGGGGGAGATAATAACAGACATACTAACCAAGCCATTACAACGTGTTCGTCTGGAGAAGTTAAGTAGGGGCATAGCACTCAAACCAGATTCGTTCGAGGAGGAGTGTTGTGAAGTAGGCTTCCGAATCGGAAGGAGATCAAAGTAGTCCTTAATATTGCATAGACAATAAATGTTCATTTTTTATTAGACTGTCAAACCTAACAGTAGTTATTACTTTCTACGGCAATGTTCCAATAGATTTAAACTTCAAATCGGACGGATTTGGTTTTTTTGACCTCTTTTTTTATTTTTTTTTTTTTTTTCAAAAAAAAGAGGCTTGTTTTTTTTTCCAACCCTTTTTTCCCAGGATAAAAAAAAAAAAAAAGAGGGAGAGAAGGGGGGAAAAAAATATTTTAATAAACAAACTTGTGTTTGTTTGTTTTTTTTTTTTTTTTTTTTTTTTTTTTTTTTTTTTTTTTTTTTGTTTATGGGGATTTTTTTTTTCTTGTATTATAAAATAATTATTTTTTAAAAAATAAGTCTTTCAAAACTGAAACAAACGTTTCCTTCAACTTAATCTAACATCCTTGAGAACGCTTGCATGTGTCGGTTTCAGAACACCAAAATTTAAATTACTTTTTGGTAGCTTCTACACTGAATCAAAATTATCATTTTGATGTAAATATCAAAGCTTTTAAAATTGTTTTTCATTCCACGAAGCAGAAACTTGTTTGAAATTGTTCCAAAAATGACAAGCTTTTGTATACAACATTATCAACAATGTTTGGAATGTCTCAGAGTTTTACATGATTAAAAATGTAAATTTGCATGTTTTATGACACTCCATGACGCTCTTATAATGCACATATATTGAACGAAAATTAACACAACTATTTCGAGCTGTGTAGTTTTACATGCAATGTTGGCAAGATTTAAGCTTAACCATTCAAAATTTACTCATTTGAATATATTAAACTTTCATGTTATATTTGACAAAATAACATTAACTTACCAATCAGACTAAGGCCGGTGTGGCCTTTGCTGTACACAGAAGTTGTTTCCATTGTAATCGGTCCATGGCTGTACCTCGCCAGCCTCGCTGTCTGCGGAGGGTCCGCAGGTCACCTTCTACTTGATCAATCTACCTTACTCGTTGCGCGTCTCTTCTTCTTGTACCTGTCGGTTCGTTTTCGAGAACCATTTTCTCAGGGCTGTCATTCTTACGACATGCTCAGCCCATAGTGACGACCGATTTTTGCGATGTGTACGATGGGAGGTTCTCCCATTTGACAAAATAAACAACCGAGATATCGCAGCCAACTCTGCCTTTACACGGATGGGTTTTTGTTCACACTGTTTGAAAGAAACATGGATTTTTTTTTCGTTATCTAATGAATATAATACCTTCATACTATCCCTTCGTGAACGGTTTGCTTATTTTCTTCGTTCCCGATCGGAATCTCGCTGACCACTGCACAACTGAGTCGATGAAAACAATACATCTAAAGAATAAATTGGGCGAAATTTGGTAATTTTGGAAAAGTTTGAGAAAGTTACGCTAGTTTGAAAGCGTCAAAAAAAATTTTGGACTCACCCTTTGTTAGTTGAGTTGGGATTTATCAAGTAGCAATGAAATTTTGTTCTAAACTGCAGTTAAGGTTTATTTGTTTTTAAATTGTATCCACATTTTTTAAATGTTTTGTTAAAAATAACCAGATGTCACAATCTTTTAGTTTTTAGGACCTTTTAAAACTGATGTGAAGTTGTAATAATTCAGCAAATAAATTCAATGAAAAAACGTATTGGATATTCAGGTTCAGTACTCAAGATCGCAAATTTTGTTTAAAGTCACTTCTTAAAATTAAAAAAAAAACACATAAATCAATTGAGAACTGTTTTGCATTCCGCAGGAATGCTGAATTTAATGTACGTTAAATATTAGAATATGAGCAATTCGGTTCAGCTACAAAACACAAAATTGTATGATCAGTGTACTGCAAAGAATTTTAAAACAATTAGTAGAATTTTGACAAACATAATTTCAGCAAACTAAACAGAAACTCTCCAAAAATTACTGACGATCTGTAAATCTGAAAGGCATTCAGCAATTGATTCGAAAAATCAATAATTCAAATCAGTTTAAAGCTCGAAACTTTTGCTTGAATTAAAACTTTTGAAAAAGCTCAGTAGAAAATATGTTATAAAGATAAAGAAAATTTAAAACATCAAGGAATGCAAAACTAAACACACAGAAATTCTTAAAAACTCTTTAGTCTTCGCTAAAATTCTGAAAACTACGATGAATATTCATCATTTATTTATTTATTCTATTATTTATTTTCCTGGCATAATTTCATTATAACAATACCTGATACACAATATCTCTCCAACGTTCTCGGTTCATGGGTGCTCCCCTCCTATCTCGTAGGCACCTTGTACTCCCTTGCTTCACCTGGTCTAACCATCTCTTGTTGCACCCCTCGTCGTCTTGTGCCAATCGGATTCCCATCGAATACCATTTTCGCAGGATAGTTGTCCGGCATTCTCGCAACATGTCCTGCCCAGCGCTTTGTCCAGATTTGACCACCTTACGAATACTGGGTTCCTCAGCGAGTTGCACGAGCTCATGGTTCATCATCCGCCTCCAGATTCCGTTCTCCTGCACCCCGCTGGTTCTTAACACCCTTTGCTCAAAAACTCTGAGTGCTTGCAAGTCCTCCTGTAGCATTTTCCACGTCTCATGCTCGTAGAGAACAACCGGTCTTATTAGAGTTTTATACAGGATACACTTCGTACGGGAGCTGAGTTTGTATGACCGCATTTATTTGTGGAAGCCGTGCTAGGCACAGCTTCCTCTGTTAAGACGCCTCCGGATCTCACGGATGTAATCATTATCCGCAGTAACCAGTGAGCCGAGATAGACAAAACTCATCACCGTCAATCGTTACACTGTTGTCTAGTCGGGTTCTGTCGTGTTCGGTTCCGCATGCCAGCATAAACTTCGATTTGGACGTATTAACTTTTCAATGCTTCGCGCTTTAGTCTGGTGTACTGCTCTGCCACCTCCTCAAATGTTCTGCCGATGTTCACGTCATCTTCAAAGCAGCAAAATTGACCGGATCTGTTGAGGATCGTGCCCCGCATGTTGAATGCCGCTCGTCTCATAACACCTTCAAGAGCAATGCTGAACAGCCTCGTAGCCTTGATTAGTCTGGTCAGCTTTCCCGGAAAGCCGCTCTCTTCCATGGTCTTCCATGGCTCTTCTCGGTTTACTGTATCATACGCGGTTTTGAAGTCGATGAATAGATGGTTCGTAGGGACTGTATATTCACGGCATTTTTGGAGGATCTGCCGCAAAGTACAGAATGTAGAATGCTGACATTCCTCGTCCAACCACTCATTCTGTCGGCTTCGTTCCATGTAACCTTAGACATTCTCCACTTATCTACTGAAAGCTGTTTTCACGGTGTTCCAACAGTCTCCGAAAAGTTTCGTCGAGCCCCTCCTCTTTCGGCAGTACAGTTTCGAGCAATTGCGCGAGATTGTACCGTGGCGGGCGTCGGTAAGGAAAGTTGTTCACTACCGAGAGCTTTGAGCGCATATGAACCATCACTAGGAAGTGGCCCGAATCGATGTTGGTGCCTCGATAGGTTTTTATGTCGATGATGTCTGCGAAGTGCTGACTATCTAACAAAACGTGGTCGATTTGTGATTTGGTCTGGTGACCTCTGGTGTACCAAACTGGGAGGCTGTGTTGGAAAAGGTACTACGTACGGCCATGTTTTTGGAGGCGGTGAAGTCGACAAGTCAAAGGCCGTTGTAGTTGGTCAGCTGGTGTGCGCTGAAATTTCTAATCAACGGTTTATACTTCTCCTCCTGGCCAACCTGATTGTTGAAATCCTCAATGATGATATTGATGTCGTGGCTTGGTAAGCGGTCGTATTCGACGTAGAATTCTTCTTTGTCGTCATCAGTACTTTCAAGGTGAGGGCTATGCACGTTAATGATGCTGATGTTGAAGAACCCGCCCTTAATCCTCAACTTGAGCATGCTTTGGTTGATTGGCCACTACCCTATCACTCTGTGTATTACCGCAGCTCTGGTAGATGGTATGATCATCCCGAATCGTACGCACCATGGATACATTCCAGCACACCTCCTTCAGCGTTAAGATGTCGAAATAATTTATCTCTTAAAATGTAAGAAGAGAAGACATAAACTAGAAGCGAAGTAACTGTACCTCTGCTGATATCCAATGATGTTTTCTCATTAATCAGGGTACCAATCAGGGATCGGAGAATTTATTCAAAATTTGAAGAACTTAGAGAATATGTGTAGATTATGTAAGGCCAAGAATCCTTATTATCCTCAAATCCTTCTAACTTTAATTGCAGTGATTGTCCAGAAACAAATGCTGAAGTCTAGCTTTTTAGAGGCCCGTTTTATTAATTTTATTTTTTGCAAATTTTGTAAACAAATACGGAAGAAAAATCACTTAAGCTTATGTTGTCGATTTCTTTTCATTTCACTCGGGCCAACCGCAGTTAATTTATTGCATCCTCTTTTCTTGCAATGTCCACTAATATTTGTTGATAAAATTTCTGATAAAAACCGTATTATGCGTTAATTAAACATTGCTCAGTGTCATTAGAAACAACAACAGTACACTGTTCAATGCACTCTATTTGTCCGTATTTTATAGTCATAAAAAAATCATTAACCCTAGAACAAACAGTGACATTGATTATGTCAATCCTTTTACCTAATTTACCAATTCAACCCCATTACACCCCACCGTCACGGGGTAGTTTCTTTAGGAAAAACTACGAACTGCATTTCCTCCAACCCGCTCATCACACTCAAAAACCACTCTCCCCACAAATTAGCCACCCAACGCGGCACATCAATGCGAAGCGCAATATGGCAGTTCAAGTGAGTGGTACAACTCGTGTTGGCCGAAGGAAAAATCTTTGAATCGGTTTGTTCTTTTGGTTTTTACCCTCCGTTTGCACTCTCCAGTTAGCTTCTTCTTGGCCATATTTATTATTTTCGTATTATTACACAGACATCAGAAGGGGGTTTTCACATTGCGGCCACTAGGGCGCGCCACAATTGTGGGCGTCGTAAACTTGTATGGCAATATACCTATGTAGCTTTCGAGTCGTCGTTTTCGGCAAGACGTCGGTTGGAACCAACACAAAGCCCAGGTTTCAATCTACCGGCGTTGGTAGGGGGTGGCTGGGAGGATTCTCTTCCTTAAACTTTTCATTGCTGAGGGGAGAACGCGACGACCACTACAGTGACAGCGAACACCTCTCCTATTTTTATTTTCCACGATTATTTTTTCCAGATGCTTTTCCTACACATACACATGCACTGGAGTTTTCTCTGACACACCGTTGGATTTTCCCCTCTTTTGAAAGTGTATTTCCTACTTGCGAAGAACTTTGCCTTTTTTCTCGTTTTGGTTTTGGCTCAACGTTTCACGAGGAAAGCTTAGTGGAACAATTCACTGCCATATGTAACCATTCTCCTCCCACACGCTCATCGGAACCAACACATACCGTGAGCAACGGATTCGTGTTTCTACATGCATCGCGATGACGACGACGTCTGAGATGTGGTTTTCCACATAACTTACATCCCGCTTTTCCGAGCCCCTCTTTCCAATACGACATCATTTGTTGAAAAGGTACATTTTTCGTGCGCTCACCGTTCACCGAGAACGGGTTAAATATGTTGTTGATTTACTTTTCTTCTTTCTGTTAGGAAACTAGGCAGGCTGCTACGGCGTTCCTCTAAATCCCAGTGTGAGAAAGCAAATATCTACGCGAACTTGAAATAAATAACTACACAAAACCAGCAGCGATCGTGCGGGAGAGGAAAATCAGTATCGACTCGGTAAATCACCGTGTCAGTTTGGTTGCCGCAAAAGCAGCAAATAGTCAGCGCGAGACCCAACCGACGGTTGACAGCGACCGTGGGTTTTGCGGAATTCGGTAGCTACGTGCTTGGGAAGCAATATGTTTTAAATGATCAGGATCACGAAGATTAGGAAACGGAACGTCGCATTAAAGAACAAAGGTTGCTTGGTGAGTCTGACGCCGCTGTTTATATTCCAACTGTTTTTTTTTTGTTTTTTTTTTTGTTTGATGAAATCACCAAAAATCCACAAATTCTCATTGTTTCGATGTACTGTAAAACGGGGTAACATCGATCAGTAAAGTAACATTGACTGTTTTGTGGTGAGTTTAATGTTGACACTTTGAGAATTTCCTGTGAAAGAAACCAACAATAATTTTGACGGGATTTGATATTGAGACTCTATTAATTTATTTTAAGTGTTTTTGATGACGAAATAGTAGACTGCAATAAAGGGTGTCCACAGTAAAATTGCATCACTTTAAACTCGTCCTCAAAAACAAGTCTCTCAACCGATTGTCACGAAATATTCAGGGAATAAAATACAATGTATAATCTTGGTTAAGGTAATTTTATTTCACTGTTTTTCTTTACCAAATCCAAAAGCCCGAACTTTTTTCTTAATACCACGCATAAGATTTTGTAGAACGCTTGAACCGATATTTTTTCCGCTTTCAACCATGGCTTCAACATTGACACCATTCGTCTTGTACCACTCCAGAACATCCTTGGAGTAGTGAAAAGAGGCTAGGTCCGGCCAAAAAATTGTAGGAACGTTGTGTGTTTTGAGAAATGGAAGCAGTCGTTTTTTCAGGCATTCATTCATGTATACTTGAACTTTTACAGTTGAAATTATCACGAAAGGCTTGCTCCGTTTACCACACGAACAAATCCCCTGCCAAATCATGATTTTCTTGGGGAACTTTCCGCAGTCACATACTGGTTGCCGGGAATTTGTTTAAAGTCCGCTTTTACGTGTGTTTCATCGTCCATGATGCAGCAGTGTGGTTTCGTCAACATTTGTGTGTACAGCTTACGCGCACGTGTTTTAGCTGTCCTATTCTGTTTTTCATTGCGGTTTGGAGCTTTCTGAACTTTGAATGAACGCAGCCCGGCTCGTTTCTTGGCTTTCTGCACGAAACTTTTGGTCAAGTGCAGCTTTTTCGTGACGTCCCGAACGGAACAGTTGGGTTTGCGTTTAAAGGCAGCAACCACACGCTTGTGATCCTTCACACAGTACGGAACCCTTTTTCTACCACTCACCTTCTTCCGATCGACAGTTAAACGTTCCCCGAAACGTTTTATGACACGAGATACTGACTGATGAATTTTCAACATCTTTCCGATGGCTCGGTGCGAAAGAAGTGGGTTGTCGAGGTGCGTGTGCAAAATGTTCTCGCGCACTTGCTGTTCCATCGACTCCATTTTCAAAACTACGACACATTTCACAATGAAACTCACGCAGTGTAAACAATACACGCTGAGGTCATTTCACCCAAAATGTCGTTGAAATCAACCCAAAGGGTGAAATGTTACAGCTTATTGAAAGTGATGCAATTTAGCTGTGGACACCCTTTAAACATACTTTTATTCATTAGGCATTCAATAGCACTCAAAACAATATCTAAAAATATGGTTTCATTTTTACACTGACTAATCCCATTAACTTCAAAGCAGGGTTTTATTGTCTAGCCCAGCTAAAAAAAACTGCATTATTTGAATAATGTTTCAAATATTTATTTATTTATTTAGTATAATTGTTAAACTTCATCTGACTAGCCGTTTTAATGAAGACTGATGGTGAAAAGCCTGTGAGTGAGGCGCAAAAACGTCACGTCTATTCTAATGACATAAACTTTAAGAAAACAAAAACAAAACTACTAAAGCATACACAACACAAAATAAATTAACAACATGAAAATTTTAACTCGTTGTCTAGTATTAAGAGTCATTATTCTTAACACTCAGAGTAAAGTCTCGTCAAATCCTCATCGAACATTTTTCAAAATTAAATCCACTTTCAATCATCGTTGTTAGTCATCAGCGTCTTTCCAAAAGTCTGCGCCTAAATCTTTCATCGGGTGCATAAAAGTCAAACAGCAATTACTCCTGGTTGAGGCTAGCCGATTAAATCAGATGGGATCATGCTGACCATACAAAGCATTGCAAGTTTCAAGCATAAAAAAATCACATTGGCGAAGTATTCGTTCTGGTGCGAATATATTCAGCTACTCAAGGATCCTCGGTGAGTCCGTATCTCCCAAAAGAATCATGGGTACAGAAAAAAGCAGAGTACTTCTTCTTTTTTCCAAGATGCTATGCCTAGCAATCTGCATAGGTCTTTCCCAAGCAACACAAAACTGTCATAATTGGTTGCAGCAACTTGTTTGTAACCTAATTGAGTCTCACTGAAGTTACTTTGACTGATTTGCGACAAGTGTGTCACTAGGTTCGTAGTGCGGTAAATTGAGAGGACTTCGCAATGGAAGATCCCGCAGAGTTTTCAATGGATTGGTTCAATCCTAGCAATCTAGGTCGATTGACACGAACACCATAACACAGAATTCGATTCCAGGAACGACCGCACATGAGCCCAATAAAGGAATCGAAGGCATAGGGAGTCACGGAGTTCATAAGCTGTTTTGAAGATGAATCACAGCTGTCGGTTTGCTCTGGAGATAATATAGAGATGGGTCGAAGGTAACTCCCAAATCTGACAAACATGTTCTAAAGGCTGACCGTCAATGATGTATTCAAAAACAAGCGGGTAAAGTTTATTGTGGAGCGAGATGCACAGTGTATGCATATTTCTAGAGCACCATTCAGCAAAACATTCGACATAATGTTGTAAAGTGAGGCTGCCTTGAATGATTTTAACCACCATGTACGTCAATCCCAGTCGACGTCGGTGGTATTTCTGAGGTGAAAAAATCTGGTCACGTCTTCCTTCGGAAGGGAAGTAAAGCCGTTGGTCCCGGCTCATATTCATGAGTCGTTAGGTAGGGTCCAGGTGGTGGAGTCGTCTTCCTGGCGGCGGTGATTGTCACCATGTGAGGAAATAGGCCGACGTAAAATAAAGAAGAAAAAAAAAATCATCAAGCTGGTGGCAGTACTAAATAAAAATTTAGAGCTGATTGATGAATATGGAAAACAGTAGAGGACCCAAGTTGCTCCCTTGTGGCACGATATATTAGTGAAGGTGAATCTTAACAATCAGCTTCTGATCTGGTAGATATGCTCTGAACCAGCTGGTCAGTGATGATGAGATACTATTCTTTCTAATCGTTCAAGCAAAATTTAATGATCAACCCGATCAAAGGCAGATTTCAGGTCGGTATATACAACGTCCTCTTGTGTTCCAAGACCCCTTGCACGCATGCAGAAAGAAGTAATTTGGTCGAGATTTGTAAATGTTGATCTCTTGGGATAAAAACCATGTTGATCCAAAGACATGTAGTTCTTATTGACCGTAATAGAAATAAAGGGCACACCTTCAAATCGTTACACAAAAAAACATGTGTATTTTAATTTATCTTAACTTTTTTTCTTACATATGGTTACTCAACATTGTTTATCAACAGTTCATGAAATATGTTTGATGAATTTTTCATGTAGAAGCAAGTTCTCGAACTTTTCCTCTAACGTTCTCCTGTACTGCACAGATTGATTGGCATTTTAGACGCTTTTGTCCAATCTCTTTTGAAATTTTCCACTGTATCAGCTGGCTGAACATGTTAACGAAGATACCTCTTGACCAGAGTCCAAAATCGTTCGATGGGATGAATTTCAGGGAAATTTGGGGGATTTATGTGATTAGGTAAAATTATCACGTTTTCCGATTTGTACCAGTCAATGGTACTGACAAGAAGCGGGCCAGAATATTACAGGATTATCATGTTGACGAATCAGCGGCAACAAGTATTTTTTCAAGCATTGGTTGACGTAAATATCTGTATTAATTGCTCCATTTACTATGTATGGCTTCCCAAATTTTCCGCAAGAGCAAATTTCTTGCCAGACCATCGCTTTTTTGCCAAATTTTTCAGTGAAAACTAAGGTGTTCGTCTTTTCAACCCCATCATCCTAACGAATCGTGTTATATTGCAATCCCGACAATGCTTTATAGTCCTTCTTGGAATACGTTTCGTCGTCCATCATGATGCAGTACTTATTCTTGGGAAAAACTGTGTTATAAAGTTTCCGCGCCCGTGATTTCACGCTGGCTGCTTTTTTAGGACTTTTTTTTGGCTGCTTCGGCTTCTTGTAGGTCTTCAGCTTCAATTTTTTTAAATTTGTTGAACGTTGGACTTCGAAATTGCGAGCTGAGGCCCCGTTTGCCCTGTTTGCCACGTTAAATTTCGGTTACCAAAATAAAAGCAGCAAAAAAATCTACACATAATTCAATAAAACCTTTTGTTTATTTCACAATAATAGAGTTATATCTACATAAAAAAAGGGAATTAAGATGTTAATCCTTCTTTCTGAAAATTTCTCGAACTTTCTGTGGTACACCCGCCACCCGTGACAATTCTCCCGCTTCTCTTGAAATCATCGGTACAATTTGCTTTCTTCTTAGTTTCGAAGAGTTTCCGCTTAACTAGAGCCCAGTGCTTCTCTATTGGGCGGAGCTCTGGACAGTTTGGTGGATTGGCTGTTTTTGGCACGTTTTTGACCTCTTGTACCTTATACCATTCCAGGACGGATTTTGCATAGTGACAAGTCAAATCAGGCCAAAACAAAACTGGGGAGTTGATATGAGCTTCTGATAAACGGTAGCAACCGCTTTTGCAGAAATTCTTTCTCGTTCACATCCTTATTGATAGTGCCAAGTGGAATTTGGACACCTTCTTTGCCCAGAAATGCAGGGCAACGGCGTTTCTTTGAATTACGGCATAAAAAGCCAGACCCGGAAGCTGTTTAATGTCTTTGATTACGTATGTTTAGTCGTCCATAATGATACAAAAACAAAATTTGCAAAAAATTGGTGTTAAACTACTTAGCACGGCTTTATGCAGTGAAATTTTGCTTGTCATCGCGGTTGGGCACCTTTTTCACTTTGCACGCCTGCTGTCCTCTCCTCTGCTTCACTTTTTGCACGTATGATTTTGACTTCCCAACTTTGCGAGTCACATTTCGTACAGAAAGATTGAGATTTTTCTCAATAATTGCTACCACCTTCTTCCATTTGTCGAGAGCACACTTTTCGATTTGCTTCACTTCCAACCCTCCGATCCACAGTCAAGCGCTAGTCAAATGATTTTCAAACACAAAATACGATACTTTTCGGTAGTTTTAGTTCTTGGCAAGATCGCGTACCGATAAATTTGGATTATGCTGCCGTTCGTACAAAATTCATTTGCGCACTTCCACTTGATTCAACGCCACACTGAAAGAAAAGTGTCCGAAATTTGACGTGAACAGAAAAAGCTCGTCCGATTTGGTTGTCCAATTTGGGGTTTGACGTTCCTTTTTTTCGTCCACTTCGTGGCAGGTCCGCAAGGGTATACTCCTCCCTGAACTTCCGGATCACAATACGCACCGCTTTCACACCAACGTTTCCCACTTTCTTAGTGATAATTCTGGAATACTCCTTTCTCCACTTGTGTACGATGGCACGGCGATTTTTAACGGAAGTCTTCCCCATCTCTCGAAATGCACGTGAAACTTTGCTGTGAGGTGTTTTCGGTTTGACGTTTGGGTGTATACAATGAGATGCAGACGACAGACTAACCGAATAAAATGTATGTTCAAATGGCAGCGTAAGAAAAGAGTGCCCTTATATTCTGGGACAGTCTATACAGGAAGCAAATAGCATATCATTGATGATGATCTCAAATAGGGTAACGGGATGTTACGTTAGCCTAGCTCATTCATTCGGCCTATGTACCCAATATGTCATTAATTCAGCGATAATCAGCAAAATTATGTTGCTATCAAGATAATCGATATAATTCGAAGGTATTCAGACATTATTTATCCATTTACTGTTGTTTACTTCCGTGTAATTTACAATTTTCTTAACTTTTTAGACATCATGACTTCACTGGCTAAGTTGAACAGATAATCTACACAATCTTCGAATGATCTAGATTTGGCTTAATTGAACCTATAAACCAAGTAATACAGCCAAGATGTACAGAACATAGTCACACATTATAAACTAACTGTTCACATAGGCAAAATAACAATGATTTAGCAAGAAAACCGTAGACCCAATGTTAGGAACATATTTTTTTCTATGTTCTCAACTAAGGCTTTTTGTATGAAAAGTGTATTGCAAATGCAGTTATCGAAAAAATTTTGAGTAAAAATGTGTTAGTTTCGGTTGAATGTTTTTCAAATGGCTCATATGAACACGAACCAAAGTAACAAAATCTGTGTAGTGTGAACTATAATGTTTTTACTATCGAATAGCCGATAAATCATATATGAGAATCACTTAACTGTTATTAAGCAGTTTTATTATAGTTTGTTTATGGAAATTTTGTGTTGGGTAGAGCGAATACAGCGAGCAACGCCTTAAATCAGAAAGTCAGAAAAAAAACTTACGAAGACTACATTTAATAACAAATCTATCGAATGGGACGAAATTGCATCCATGAATAGACCCAATTTGGTGCTTATAGACCTACATTACATCCATATCCCTCGAAAGTTTCTGATGTAATAAAATGAGTTGAGTAACTTTTCGTGATTCTTTCTACTAAATGACGTATTAAACTAATCTAAGTAAGTGTATAACTAGTTACATATCGCTTCCAGCTCAAATATTTTATGAGCTGTAATAAAAAATGTAATCGATCGCTGCTTATTAGGCTGAGGCAAGGAACATGTACCCTACCTTTGAGCAGGTGCACAGTGGCTAACTAATTCACGATAATTCTCGATCTGGCTTTGTTCACCGTTTATACGCACAGAAAACATGATGGAGAATTTACTGCTGGAATCAGCTGGGAAATCAGCTCGGGAATCTGTGTGCTCCTGCAAAAAGACTTTGAACAATAGTGCCAAAGGAGAGCATTCAAAAATCTCTTGAAGGGATACATGGCTAGGTGATGAGGAATATTTCAGTTTGTCGGGCAGATGCAATGTGCTAGGGAATGACCTGAAATTTTTCCAGTGAGAAACATTTTGCGGTGTGTCTATAAATGCATTATTGACTTGAGCTGGAGATGACTTATTCAGCAAACAGATTGCACTTATCGGATACAGTGCCGGCAAAATCATTACATTGAAACATCTCAACAGGTAATCCAATATCCTTCCGTTTGGATTTTACGAATATCCAAAAACTTTAAGGATTTTTCCTCAGTTTCTTTTGCATACGTAGAGTATACCGTTAGATCAAGAAGCAATTGTAAGTCCGCTATCTGTTACTACCTCGATTGAAAGCCTGCTTAGCGTGTGGACAACGCAATCTACAGTATTATTGAAGTTCTTTCGATCTCAATCTCTTCAAATGTCACTCCGCCAAGCTGGATTAGTGTTTGGTCTCCGCAGAAGAATATGATCACCGATAATGGTATTCATGATGCGAGTGATACAACCGACAGCGTCATCACCATTTCCCATGGAAAACAAATTGTTCCAATCCTCACACTGAGAATTATTTCTCGTAAATTTGCTTTCAAAATCGTAAATTTTGCTTTTTTTAGTAAATGTGTTTAGCTTGCTAATTTCGTAAACATGAAATTGTGCAAAGAACAAATGTGTCGCTAATTGTATGAAACATTCATATTGATTCTCGTAACCATTTTGTGCAATGCTCGAAATAAATTTCGTGAAGACCAGCCAACCACTGCCTTTCATATCGTACTCATACATGTTGGTGTTACTTCTGGGGTAGGTGGGCGTCATATCCCAAAACGAAAATCTAATGCGCTATCGAAAGTTATAACTTCATTAATCAAGTTCATCAAGTAACTTCTCACGAGTCACTATGGCCTAGTGAGATCAACCACGGATTCAATAACAGCTTTTCCCAAAAGTACACGATCAAACCCCATGTCAGCAAAATTAACAGCTTTGAGCAACTCCTCGTGGTTGCACTTTTTTTCGAATTACATTGCGAGTAACTAAAGCAGACATTGCGAGTAATAAAACAGATCTTCCAAAAAATCATGCAAGCACCAGAGAGACATGCAAGCACCAGAGAGACATTTTTTTTTTACTTGTAACAACATATTCGTAGCTCTTGGTACTGTTTTAGTACAAAGCACGAATTTTTTGTCTGTGTCAACAGACGCTACAAAAGTAGGTTGATAAATAGGGTAGGGAACGGCTTAATCAGGGGTCACTATTTTCATCAGTTGTTAGGAAATAGGTCTATAACTCCTACATTTTCCAAATTATTCCATTTTTAATGATACGATCATAAGCTTTATCTATTGGGCCAATGATTCAATGTATGAATCATGATTGATTACCAATTTATTACTGTCATTTTGAAGATTTAAAATACATCATCTAGAAACCATCAGTTTCTGACCTGCTGAAGAAGTTCGCTCAAATGTTGCCTTTGTGTATTTTGCATTTGCATCGCGTGTACCGGAGAGCATGTCTTCATCAGCTCTCTCCCACAACTAGGCTTGTTGCCAGAATTTGATGTTGAACATTGAGTTAAATTTATTACATATTTAGATAATCTGAAGTCGCTATTTATTTCATGTTTCTCCCCGCAGTTGGAGGTTGATCTATGCTTATTATTATATTGTCAATCATCTGGCACTATCATTTGCAATAAAAAATATGTTTTGGGGCTGTCCAATAGTACCCAACGATAAATAATGCTTCGCTGTTGAGCTGCAGCTATGGCATCACTGTTGCTTTTGAGAGAGCCCAAGTTTCCTCTCTTCTTTGTTAACCATGGATATAGCGCACCGGTAATGTAACGTGAAGCCTGCTGTCTCTTGCATTTGTTTGTTTTTAAACGAAGAATCCCGTTTGTCGTCACAGTCGCTTTAGCTAACATTTGCATGAGAGTAAATGAAATAAGAAATACACATTGCCAATCTAAAAATCAATGACAAACTAAAAGTTTGGTCGTGTACGTCTGTCTCATAACCTGCTAGGAGACGAGTTTGTGGTCGTAGCAATCGACATGTTTTGGTTGGTTGGTTTCGAGAGCGGACTGGTAAAACGAAGGAGCCGGTTGAGGAAATTGACGTTTGCAGCAAATCGTGAACTGGCCTATTTAATTTCGCCTTCGCACACATGCACGGAATCGCACTCATACAATATTGTTAGTTTATGTACAGATTGAGGGGCTGAAGAAAAAATTTTTTAATCGGAAAGCAATCCGCAGGCTTTTAAGAAGTCCCTGCAATTGGGAACTTTATTTCATGGCTATGAAATTTTCTGAGCCTAATGCTCGTTGCTGAAGGTATGTCCCGATAGACCAGACGTAAGCAGAGGGATTAATGTCTAAATATTGGCAGTTCTAATTATAGATTACATACAGCTTCATCAAATATCTCAGGGGCTGACTAAACTGCTTAAAACCCGTCCCGTACCCTAGTACAAATCAGTTTCGTTGCAGAAAACAACGAATGGATTCGTAAGTCCTACCTTCGTTTTCGTAATATAAACATAATTTAATTTTCACTGTTCGAGAATGCTACAAAAGTAGCATTCCCTCAAAATCCACTCTGCAAAAATCATTAGTCGGTCTATCCGAAACATCTTTCAATTCGATACATCACGATACGTTGATTTCGACTATAAATGTAGGATGATCGACATCGAGAAGTGATCAAGGTTCCGCAGCCGCCGATAACGTGCATTTCTCAAGTGTTTTCTCACTTGCCAGACCTAAATCCAAATAATGACCGTTTCGGTTGCTAATTGTGTTGATTTTTGTTAAGTTTTAGTCAATATGTCAACTGATTTGGCTTTCGTATTCAGTTTTCATGCATAATCATTTGTTTCAAAATTACTAATTGACAAATTGTTGCACATTGAAACCTATCTTATTGTCTCAAATACAATGCACGCGCCTCTTCACGCACCACATCCGAACACAGGGCCACCTCGTAAATTCCAAACCCGTACCCAAATGCCGACTACTCAAGAGCATCTTAAATCATCGTACAAAGGCAAAAAGGATGCTAATTTTAGTTAAGCCGAACCAGTGAAGCATTTTATATTTACACTCGAAAAGTCGTTACTCCACACACGTCGCCGGTCGGTCGTGTCAGTAGGAGAAAAATGGTTCCTCTTTTTAGTTTGGTTGCTGCCGTTCCTTGCCATACGCTTCCGAACATGCACAGAATGAACACACGCGTTGACCCTTGAAATCCATTCAGCTGTTGTTTCTTCGTCTGCTGGGTTACCCATCTATAATGCGGTGAACAGGAGAAGCACTTGCTCCGCACGAGTTGAACATATTTCGGGACTGACTCGCTGCACCCGCGCTCTTCCACCCACCCGTTCGTTTTGTTTTAAAGGATGGAAACATTTTCAACTCAACATTTAGCTGCCTGTTTGAACTCCGATATCTCGTTTACGGGGTTCGGCTTGTTTGACTTGACCCAGTAAGGAATCTCACTTGGTAAAGTGCAGTTGAACTTCCCGTTGAATATAACTTCTCATTTTGCCCTTTTTGTTTGAAACAAAGGGCAGCAATTATGCACACGCCTTAATATTCATCGCCTTGAATCAACTAAATCATTAGGCGAATATGTGAATCAAATTTAACAACCAGCTCAGGAGCAAATATGCTTGAGATAAAAAATAATAAACCTACACTGTGCTCAGACTGATTGCACTTTTGCGTTGGATTCGACTATTTTTTTGAATAACCTCCTTAATTTCCTTTTCCCTCTATAAAAATGCACCAAATGGCTAGTAGGAAGCTTTCTGGTTCAACTGAATTAATATGCCTCTGAAGAATTCAATGAATGTGAAGTTACAAAAGAAGAAGAAGAAGAAGAAAGAGACACATTTTGCGCTGGAGCTAAAACACGACAGCTGTTTCGTGTGCATTGATGTTAAGAACATCTTATCGCTAGGCTTTCAATGGATTTGTATTGTTTCTGTTTGGAAATAGATTATCAACAATTAAATAGATTATCAATAATTAATTATACGTGAACAACATGCTTGAGTCTCATAGAGATAATCCAAGTAAGCCTGAAAGTCGGAACATTCGAAAACTAAGAATGGCTAACACCATCGTTTTTCGTTAGACAACGGCGTAAGCGTTGTTCAAAATTACCTTGTGTTTTTTTTTTTCAATGAAAAATTTGTATCACATTTTAAGAGTGTCCCCAAAAGTATCCTTACTGTTTACTATTGGAAATAATCGGTCAAATACCACTCTCAAATGTTTCCTTGTTTAGCCTATGAATAACCAATAACACCATTTATGAGTCTCCCTAACCCATAATCTGTTCAATGCGGTTTGGACGCGTAGTTTAAAGCAAATGTTTGTTTTCCCAATACATTGTGAGTAGCGTCAACAACATCAGTGTTGATAAAAATAACCTTGTTTTCGGAATCCTCATGGAATGCGATGGAGTGCCGTCCGGACCACATCCCATTGAGGACTTCAATTCCTTGCCAGGTGCAATAACCTTGTCATTGGTGATGGCACGATCCATTCCGGAGGCAGGAAGACGGGGCACATTACTGGTGGCGAGCGCGATGTCCTACGGGTCGAGAAGCTCGTTGGAGAAAACGTTGCTGAATTGGGAACGGAAAATATCGGCAATACCGGCGATGCAATCAGCTTCAAGCAAACCATCCGTCATCGTGGAGGGCAAACCGACTTCCTTCCGCTGATCATTGACGTGACGCCAAAAGGTTTTGGGGTTGGACTTAAGGCTTTTTTGTAGATGGTCTTGATAAGCGCCATAGAGATATTCGTTTAATTGCTTGTACGTAGCATTCGCTTCCATGTAACACGATTTTGTAGAATCCGTGCGATATTTGCTATATCGTCTCAGAGCTGCCTGCTTCACTCTTTAGAGGCGCTTGAGAGCGGAATTTGACCAAGCTGGTTTAGTTGGTTCAAGTTTCATCCTCACTGGAACAAACTGATCAATGGCATACAGCAGTACACCAGACATTGTCGATGCAGCGAAGTTGACGTCAGACACATCGAGAATCTCGTCCTAGTCAACAAGTCCCAAGAAATCGTTCATACCGCCGAAATCAGCCTCAGTAAAATCGTAGAAAACACTTTCAGAGGAATCACGGAAGCGACACAATGGATTTACCGCAAGTTTCAAAACTAATGGTGGATGATGCCGACAGATTTTAACTAGCTGGTGCTTCAATAACTGTGCAATCCTCACACAAATCGTCTCTAACAAAGCACAGATCAAACATGCGATTATTCTCGTTTTGAACGCCAGTCAGCTGCTTAAGTTGAGCGGTACTGTACGCATCAAGCAGTTCTCGTGATGTCCCTTGGATTTAACTGTGAAACGACCCAGTTCAGCGAGTCAAGATGCTTTTCGATCAGAATTGCGTCATTTACTTGGTCGGGAGGAAAGTAAATCACGCAAACGTAGAGCGAAGCATCGTCGGTAGCCAATGCAACCCACATTTGCTCCGCCGATGAGCTATTGGGAGGATTGACCGAACGGGATTTGAATCTAGCATGAACATACCATGCTTAATATAGCTTGAACATAACCACTCAATGTAGAGCCTTACCGAATGATGGCTGCCAACTAGATCAAACACTCGTGGTTCGCCAACCAGCTGGCTACAATATCACCACTGGCTTGGTTAATCGACTGCATAACCAATGACTGTCTAGCAACGGTTGCCTAGCCAATGGTTCCTTGACAGTGCATTCGCAGATCATGGATCTTGCGAGGATCTGGTGAGGAAATCTGACACAGGACTCTCTGAACCTAGCTCAGGGTTGACGTTCTCTGATCTTCCAACACCTGAAGACCAGCCAGGAGATGGATCTCGGTGTTTCCAAAGGGTGTCCACAGTTAAATTGCATCACTTTAAACTCGTCCTCGAAAACAAGTCTCTCAACCGATTGTCATGAAATATTCAGGGAATAAAATACAATGTATAATCTTGGTTTAGGTATTTTTATTTCACTGTATTTCTTTACCAAATCCAAAAGCCCGAACTTTCTTCTTAATACCACGTATAAGATTTTGTACAACGCTTGAACCGAAATTTCTTTCCGCTTTCAACCATGACTTCAACATTTCCTGTTCTGTAGTGACAACTTTAGGATGCTTACAAAGTTGGTGCTTCATTATAGCCCAATATTTTTCAATTGGCCACAACTCTGACGAGTTTGAGGGATTAAGATCCTTCGGCACGAAATTGACACCATTCGACTTGCACTACTCCAGAACATCCTTGGAGTAGTGACAAGAGGCTAGGTCCGGCCAAAAAAAATTGTAGGAACGTTGTGTGTTTTGAGAAACGGAAGCAGTCGTTTTTTCAGGCATTCATTCACGTATATTTGACCATTTACAGTTGAAGTTGTCACGAAAGGCTTGCTCCGTTTACCACACGAACAAATCCCCTGCCAAATCATGAATTTCTTGGGGAACTTTGACACTTGCTGTTTCCTGAGAGACTCTGGAACATCGAACTTGTCTTTCGCAGTCACATACTGGTTGCCGAGAGTTTGTTTAAAGTCCGCTTTTACGTGTGTTTCATCGTCCATGATGCAGCAGTGTGGTTTCGTCAACATTTGTGTGTACAACGGAGCCCGGCTCGTTTCATGGCTTTCTGCACGAAACTTTTGGTCAAGTGCAGCTTTTTCACAACATTCCGAACGGAACAGTTGGGTTTGCGTTTAAAGGCAGCAACCACTCGCTTGGGATCCTTCACACAGTACGGAAAACTTTTTTTTACCACTCACCTTGTTCCGATCGACAGTTAAACGTTTCCCGAAACGTTTTATGACACGAGACACTGTAGAATGGTGAATTTTCAACATCTTTCCGATGGCTCGGTGCGAAAGAAGTGGATTGTCGATGTGCGTGTGCAAAATGTTCTCGCGCACTTGCTGTTCCTTCGACTCCATTTTCGAAACTACGACACATTTCACAATGAAACTCACGCAGTGTAAACAATACACGCTGAGGTCATTTCACCCAAAATGTCGTTGAAATCAACACAAAGGGCGAAATGCTACAGCTTGTTGAAAGTGATGCAATTTAACTGTGGACACCCTCGGTGAACTGTTCATAATCATTCTCAGGGAATCATTCTGAATGATCTGTAGTCTAGCATGGTCGGACTTGGCGCATGTCTCCTAGGCTGGCAAAGTGTATTCTTTAACCGGAAGAATACTTTGCTTGTGGATAGCAAGCCTATGTCTAAGGGAGAGGGAAGACCTTATGTTTATGAGAGGATATAGAGACCTCTTGAGGATAGAGCACTTTGTGAATATTTTGTCTACGTGGGATCTAAATGGCAATTTGCCATCAAGGGTGACGCCGGGAACTGCTTTTTTAAGTTCCACCCTAAAGAAAGTTAGAAAAACTATTATAAAACGATAGGTAGATGAGATAGAAGTTTAATTTTTCCAGCAAAGTTTCATTAAACGAAATTATCTACAATTCTGAAGGCGTAAAAATTCCTCTTCAACATATTTACAAACAAAAAGTTAGAATTTTTATTATGAACATAAAAGGATCACCCTTATCACCAATCAAACCAAAAGATAGATTTTATTTTTAAGATTAAACTTCCCGAAGACATCATATGTCTTAAGTTAATGGTTTTCGAGTAGACAATTTTTGTCGTGAAATTTGGCCATTCGTACCAAAGTGGATTGGTTTAACATATCATGCATACCATATTTTATTAGAGGAGAGTCAGCCATCTTTTACTATGTATCAAAACTAATTGAGGAAATTATCCTGATAGGCGAAAGTTCCCATGGTTATTTCACCATTAAATCAGACTGTGGCCTTACTGTCAGGGAATAACATGGACATGGATTATAAAGGGTGACCCACATCAAATTACATTACGCGAAAACGCTGTAGAAAGTTACCCATTGGGTATTTCCTCTTGCAAATTTGTGTAGAAGTAGATTAGAGTGTTTTTCTACTGAATTTTTTTTTCACTGTTAGTTTTTCGAAATAAATGGAGGCAACGTCGCGAATTGATTTTGCGCAAGCACCTGGAAAATACTCAACTCTCTCATCGGGACATCGGAAAACTACTCGGAATCGGGCAGTCAACGGTGAGTCGTGTGATTAAACGTTACTACAAAACGCTGAGCATCAAACAGAAGGAGAAATGCGGTCAGAATGGATGTTCTATTAGTGATCAGGATCACAAGCGTGTCGTGAAAATGTTTAAGCGGAATCCCAATGCTTCGGTCTGGGATGTGGCCAAAAAGTTGAATCTGCCCAAGTCTTTCGTTCAGAGAGTCAAAGACCGGGAGGTTCTGCATCCGTACAAAGTGCAGAAGGCTCTAAATCGTGACGAACGGCAAAATACGGTGGGAAGGTCACGGGCTCGGAAACTGTACATACACCCAGATGCTGATAAAGGCTCATTGGCTCATCATGGATGATGAGACTTCCGTCAAGGCGGACTTCCGGCAGCTTCCAGGGCTACTGTTCTTCACCGCCCAGCACAAGTTTGATGTTCCGGAGGAAGTATGGAAGCAGAAACTTTCAAAGTTTGACAAGAATTACATGATTTTGCAAGTGATCTGCTCATGTGGCAAACGGAGTGCACCGTTCGTGACTACCGGGACTGAAAACGGGGAGATCTACCTCTAGAAGTGTCTGTTGAAACGTCTGTTTCCTCTGTTGAAGCAACACGACCCAAGTAACACAACATGTTATGTAATATTCAAAAATTCATGTTTAAGGCATGATCTCATGTATTTTTCTAGTACACATAACTTATTTTTGGTATCTTCTATGACCAAAACAGCGCAATAAATCGATCTATTTGAAACATCTTTAAGGTCACACAAGAAGTTTTTAGATACAGATTTAGGACTAATAATACGTTTTCAAGATACTTTGAATAGCATGCTTTCAACATGATGATGTCTTATCTTGATGGTTTCTAGCATCATAATAACAAATAGGTTATAATCAAGTTATCAAAAGGTGAAACTAAATGCAGAAATGCATGAACACAACAATTCAATCCAACAAGTGTCAAATTAGCAGATGTAAACACAGATCGAATTTGACAGTAATGTTTGTTATGAAAATGATGAATTTGTTTATGAATTCCCATTACATTTTATAGATTTTTCATATCGAATCAAAAGCAGACCTAGCCCATTTGGAAGATATCTTCTTAAGAAACGGTTACAAAATTAGTCTAACTACAAGAAGAAAAAAAACAAACGTATTTTTCAGAACTATAGCATGCAAAAAGAATCACCATCAGCAGTTGATTCATTTCGATGGTACACAAGAAACGACATTAGTTTCTAAAATTTCTGGAGCCAAATGATATTTCACTAAGAAGATGCTCTAATATGGTTATTATGATGTTATAATAACTAACTGAAATAATTTGCAATGGACGATCATGAGCATTGTTAGTAAACAAAGCATGTTATGCAGTGCATCTTTAAAACTTCTTATGCTACCAAAAAGATCTTATAAAACGATCGGTTATTTGCACTGTTTTCGTCATATTTGTGTCGAAAATTAAGTCATATGACCTAGAAAAATACATGAATGACTTATGAAAGGCAAAAAAACATACATGAATGACTTATGAAAGCGACAACATTCTCTTAGCTTGTATATGACAAAAGAAGTTTTTAATTTCATTCTAAATACTCTTGTATGAAACAATTTCAAGATAAATGACCAAAAAGATGTTTCTCGGTGTAACTTGGGGAGGGCCCTACGATCTTCTGGCCGGATCTAGCTTCGTGCCACTATTTAAATCACTTTCGTACCCAAGGACATGAGCCCCTCCAACGCACCAGAACTAAGGCCCATCGAAATATACTGGGCTATTATGAAGCAGGCAGTACGAAAGCATCCCAAGGAGGCCAAATCTGAGGAAAACGTACATATATGGGCTATATTTTATTGTCTGAAAGTTCTAAAAAGGATCGGTAATATTCTACAGTGTTTGTTCTGTGATGCAATTTGATGTGGAACACCCTTTATTATTTGATAAAAGTAAGGTATTCCAGAACAATCAAAGCTTTTCAAACGAATTAACATGTAAGGAAGATAAACCCAACTGCATATAATGGAGCTACGGTACAAAAATAAGACTTAGTCAAACACAGATAAAAAGAAATATTGAATTTTCTGCGTTATCTAATGCACATAAAGGGAATGCTAGATTTGGCAAAAAAATGGGATATTTCATGTAAGTTTAGGCCAGCTTACGGCTCAATCTAGCCTGTTTATAAAAAATTGCAAACATTTTTGTATGGCGCATGAAAGATTGCAAACAATTTCGTTGTTTACGCCTCCTTTGGATTGGAATTAAACGAAGGGAAATTTTACGCGCTTGTTAAAATTAATTATTTTTTTCTGTGCAACCATACGGCCAGCCATTTTAACTCAGTTATGAATCGTTTTTGACTCACTTTCGTCAAAAGTGGAGTCACTCAAATTTGAGAAAAAGTAACTGGGATTGACAAGTCGACAAATCAAAAACATCCAACTGATTTCAATCTATGTTTTTGTTTTGTCGAATTGTCAATCCCACATACATTACTCAAATATAAGTGACTCCATTTTTGAAGAAAGTGAGTCAAAAACGACTCAGAACTAAGTTTAAAATGGCTGGCCGTGCACTTGTACCTAGATACGCAATCTATCGTAAAAAGTTGTCACTCGCGTCACTGAGTGTTTTGTTGGTTCTGTAAATCAACCGAATATTTTGATATATTGTATTACCTATGTGG
Organism: Aedes koreicus; assembly: GCA_024533555.2. Lineage (NCBI taxonomy): Eukaryota > Metazoa > Arthropoda > Insecta > Diptera > Culicidae > Aedes > Aedes koreicus. The sequence continues at coordinate 50,052 of JAHHFK020004852.1, forward strand.
TTTATTAACAATGACATTAAATATAATATAAACAAGGTCATGTTTGTTTGCTACTTAAACTGAAAATTAATTTTCGTTTATATTAAGAAATCGATGGTAGGACTAACAAACCTATTCGTTGTTTTCTGCAACGAAACTGATTTGTACTTTTTAAGAAGCTACCTTCGTATTTAATGCCACACGCGCAACTGTCAAATTTGTTGACACATAAAGAACATTCGTTCGTTGTACGAAAACAAAACAAAGAGCTACAAGTAATTTGTTACCAATAAAAAAGAAACGTCTCTCTGGTGGTTGCATGAACGACTGACAGATCTACTTTATCGACTCAAAATATAATTGAGAATAAAACCACGAGGAGTTGTTCAGCGGTTTTATTTTTTAATGTTTCTGACATGGGGTTCGATCCTGTACTTTTAGGAAGAGCTATAATTGACTCCATGGTTGATCTAACTAAGCCAAGTTGACTCGTGAGAAGGTGCTTGATTAACGTGTTTGAGGTTCTTACTCTCGATAGCGCTTTAATTTCTATTTTGGAATAAATTTATGATTCCTGTCCATCTCAGCAGAAACACCAACGTTTATGAGTTTTCGATCGAAGAGAAGCAGCGATTGACTGGTCTTCACGAAATTCATTTTGTGCATTGTACAAAAAAAGGTGTAATGATAGCATTTTGTTAGATGACAAGCAATATGAATGTTTCATACAATTTACGAGACATTTGTTCTATGTACAAAATATATGTTTACGAAACGAGTGAAAGCTAATTTACGAAAATAAATTTTCAGTGAATTCACTGTACGATATCTGTATTTTATTCTTATGGGGTTCCTTGTTTTACTGTATTTATTTCCACGATCCTGGGAAACTCTGGCAAATATATTTTTTAAATCTCATTTTACGGGAGAATTATTCCCGGGAAAATTGAAAACCCTCGTTCAGTAATTTGAAATGTTGGTTGAATATCAAACCATCCCAAGAACCCAAACCGATTTATCATGGACACACGTATCCTTGAGGACACACGAAACCCATTTCCCGACATCACCCAGCTCGTGCCATCATCGTCGTTCAGCCTCCGTCCTTCAAGGCCAGCTGCCCGTTGACTTCCATCGAACTACTCACACGCTTGCTCTCTCACAAACTAATTGAGATGTTTTATCCTATAATAGCCTGACAAGTTATTAACACTCCCGAACCATCGACCCGATAGTTGCCGTCGTTGTTGTTGTTGTTGTTCCTGCTGATGCTACCTTCCTACCTCAGCCCTCAAGGACAAACTGATTGCATTTGGCTCATTGAAGATCCTTCTTTTTTGTTTTCCTTTCGCACGCTACGTTCGTCCCACACTCTTCACCAAGAGAAAAAAAATCAACAAACAACAAGATCAAAGAATGTCCAAAGCTTCCGTGCATCACCCCTCCGCTACATCCTTGCTGTTTGTTTCTCTTTCCCTACCGCCATTTCCAGCAGTGTTGATCCTAGCAGGCTCCTTTTCGATTCGCACACACAGTGACAGCTGCGGTCTGTGAAGATTGTATGAAACAGACCAGCCAAAACAAAACGTCGAGTGGTCGGGGAGTCTCATGGTAAGAAGTGAGAGAGGAATTATTACTGAAACTGAAAAAAAGCGAGAGGAAGAGAAAAAAAATTGCGAATGTGGTTGTGTCGAAATAAAAATGTGTGCTTCCCCCGAAAAGCGCAGCATTTTTTATGCTAGTGTGTTGAATGACGACGACTGAACTGACTGTTGGAAAACCAAAAAAAAAAAGGCGAGCGAGAGTGAGCGAAGGAGAATTTTTGCGGTTTTGCTGTGGATCGCTGCCGGCTGTCCGTATAGCAAGGAGGCAACAACGAGCTGGTCCGTGAGAGTGAGTGAGGTTGAGGGGAGGAAAAAAGCGTGTGGAAAACCAAGCAAACAATACGTAACTATCCGCTACGT
>JAHHFK020004853.1:0-122026 GCA_024533555.2 Aedes koreicus
AATTTATTCGTTGTGGTACGATACATACATGTAAAACTATGCAATGATACTCTTCATTAATATAATAGCCTGAAAGCAATAGTTTATTAATTGAATTCCCTGGCGAAATATGCGAAGAAGGTTTCTATGAATATTACCTGCCCGCTGCTTAGACACTGGTTATAAACTACATGGACAGTTAAGGGGGGTAGATTTTTGCGAATAAGAAACGCTATCGAAAAGTTAAATGTTATTATTTGAATAGTTATAATTAGACAAAGTAACCATCACTTGAAAGCCCTTTTAATGTACTTTTAGATGCAACCAACTTTATCTGTCCCGACCTGCTCCTAAGTGTGGTACAACCGTCGAAAATACGACTAAAAAAACGGAAAACAGTTCAATAACTCACCCCACTGAAATAATGCAGGTATAGTATGTTCTAGAAAGTTTTGTATTTTGATATTGCAAATAACATTGTAGAACATCATATTTTCCTTAAAATTAAAAACAAAATGTTCCGGTGAAAAACGTGTTTTTGGATGTTAGTTCTTATAAAACGCTCTCTATCTCCAATTGGGTGAAACAAACAATTTATGTGACTTCAGCAAAGTTGTTTGTATTGACTTTTTCTACAATATTGCTGAAGACATCAACTCTCTATCTCAAAATCCTAAAAAAGTTTAATATTTATCTCACTCTATGGATTGATCACAAAAGTCATGCCTTCAAAATATGGGCTTGTCATAATATACATAAACTTTGCCAAAGACGTCATCGTTCTAGCTCCACTATTTAGGGAGCTATCAGTTGAGAGCGTTAAAATCGACTTTTTGACCACTGTCAGGGCTGGTAGCGAATTTCTGGATAAATAATAGTGACTTTAGTGACTAAAATAATAAAAATAGTGACCAAATAGTAACTAAAAAGTAATTTCCAAACTTTAGTATTTTTTAAATCCTTTATACATTTGTTATATAAGTAAAGTATAAATGAGCTAAGTGATCATCCCTGTTTGCAAAAATGAATAATTCTGCGGCGCAGTGTCACTTTTTTTTGTATATAATACAATTCTGTAATCAAGCAACTTTTTTTTCTCCACGACCTCCTGCACTTGATCCGCAGCTCGTTTTTAAGAAGACTGGTCTATAGCCACGGTTGGAACGCCTTTCAGCATGATCTGTGCTAGAATTACTTCTGACATATCTTGCTTCTCAATTTCTTTTTTGAGCCGTTGCCATGTGAAACTGTTTTCAGTTAGGCTCACCTACAGCCGTTTTCTTAGTAAAACACTGGTTCCAATACTCCTCAATTCTGTATTCTGTACTCAATGTTAGCACCTAGCATGTTAACGAGCTCCATTCGTCATTAAGAAGATCATAGTTAACCTGAATCGGAAGTAACTTGGCGATTTTCACAACATACCTGGAGATTTCTCTGGATGCAACGGCTGGTGGGTTGAGGCATTGGCAATATTTTATAAACGAGTTCTGCAAACCAGACTTTTGACGTAGGACTACGCCTTTGTTTTCTATACTGGGGCACAATTTAAAAAAAATCACATTGCGACCGTCACGAAAAGTGGTCAGGTTTTGAGCATTAATATCTCAGTCATTTCTCAAAATATTTTCAAATTTTTTACACCAATCGATCAGAAGTATTTCTACGCATCAATAGAAAACATTGTTGATCTCCGGCCACATACTACTGAAAAATTCTTTACTGTTAAGCCTTGTCTTAAAAAGTATATTAACTACTTCAGGCCTAAGGGGTCATATACGACCTCAAAATGATAAATGATAAGTGCACACTGTTTTCGGCAAATTTGTTTCCCACCAATTCTTCTACCTGGAAAATATAAGAAAAAACAAATGAACTTAAGGCCTAATTGCCGCCCTAGAACACCCTGAATAAAGGGGGAACCGGCCAAAAATTGGGCAAAATCAAACTCACGTATTTCTTTCAATTTTGCATTTAAAAAAACCACACCCCCCCTTAATTGGGGGGTGTGTAGAATGTTGCTCCTATTTTGATTTTGGAATTCACTCTTCCACTCAAATTTTGCTCGCGCATCGCGAAAATCCGAGCTACTCGCACGCAAAGTTGGCAAAATCGCTAAAAGTTGCCAAATCAACCGTTACAAATGTAATTAAAGTGTTTGGGGAACGTTTGTCGACAGCCAGGAAGTCTGGATCGGGGGGAAATCGAAAACCGGAAGCCGCTGAGACGACAAAGAGAGTTGCCGGTAGTTTCAAGCGAAACCCTAACCTATCTCTCCGAGATGCCGCAAATAAGCTGAGTGTATCATCTACAACCGTGCATCGAGCCAAAAAACGAGCCGGACTATCGACTTACAAGAAGGTAGTGACTCCAAATCGCGATGATAAACAAAATACGACGGCCAAAGCGCGATCCCGGAGGCTGTACACGACGATGCTGACGAAGTTTGACTGCGTGGTAATGGACGACGAAACCTACGTCAAAGCCGACTACAAGCAGCTTCCGGGACAGGAGTTTTATACGGCAAAAGGAAGGGGAAAGGTAGCAGATATTTTCAAGCACACGAAACTGTCAAAGTTCGCAAAGAAATATCTGGTTTGGCAAGCCATCTGTACCTGTGGCTTGAAAAGCAGCATTTTCATAGCTTCCGGGACTGTCAACCAAAAAAATTTACGTGAAAGAGTGTTTGAATAAACGTCTGCTGCCTTTCCTGAAGAAACACGGTTGTTCCGTACTGTTTTGGCCGGATTTGACATCTTGCCATTACGGTAAAAAGACCATGGAGTGGTACGCCGCCAACAACGTGCAGGTGGTTCCCAAGGACAAGAACCCTCCCAACACGCCAGAGCTCCGCCCAATTGAGAAATACTGGGCTATTTTCAAGCGGAACCTAAAGAAGACCAAAAAAACTGCTAAGGACGAGCAGCAGTTCAAGGCAAACTGGCTTTCTGCGGCGAAGAAGGTGGACAAGGTGGCTGTACAAAATCTGATGGCAGGGGTCAAGCGTAAGGCCCGGCAATTCGGATTTGGAAAAGGGAAAGCCTAAGTGAATATTTTCCTGAATTTTTTATTAATTGAATGGAAAAAAAAATTTAATTTGTTTTTTAAATAAAAGATTTCCGCTTTCGCGTTCTGCAAATTGGACCCCCTATGAAGACGTTCAGGACGAAAACATAAATGCCTTATTAATAGTGTAAAGCCTTGTTTTAGAATATTGTACATATGGATACGTGTTATTAAATTCTCGTTGATAAACGTTAAATATTTTTGTATCTTTCTGGGATGTTCTAGGTTATCCAAAATGTACTTCAGTTCAGAACTTCAGATCTACAGTTGTAACAGTAGCTTTTAGGGCTATATAAGGTTACGATATGCATTCAAACATATTGAATGAACCCTTTAGAAGGTCAACAGTCATTATTTGATAACTTTGTGATGTTCTAAGTGATCAAACTGTCCGAGTCATAACAAGAAGAGTAACTACACTCAGTAGCAAAAAAAAAGCCGAGCAAAATTTTTCTTCCAAAAAATGGCATGTTCAACCTTCTGTTTCTTTGTCAATTATCAATATTTTTAGCAGAAAATTTGACAAAATTATAACCAATTATGTGACCAAAATTTCATGCTGATAATATTTATAAATTTTAAGTTTTCATAACATATGTGAAAAATCATACCAATTTCAAAAATCCGTATTTCCGTGAAAACCACTTAATAGAAACAATTTAAATTTTGTCCACATCATTTTAATTATTTTTTTTAGGCTATGATGAAATTTTGAGTATGTTACCTAAATTTTTCACAGAAATACGGATTTTTGAAATTGGTATGTCCAAAAACGACTTTTTTCACATATGTTATGAAAACTTAAAATTAATAAATCTTATCAAAATAAAATTTTGGTCAGCCAAAAATATTGATAATTGACAAAGTAACAGAAGGTTGAAAATGGCATTTTTTGGAAGAAAAATTTTGCTCGACTTTTTTTTGCTACTGAGTGTATAGCTTTTTAGGCTATACAAAGTTACGCTACATATTCAACCATATTCAGTGAATATTTTCGAACGTCAGAAAAACACCATGAGATGAACGGGATGATTTAGGTCATCCAAACTGTCCTTGAGTTCAGAACATAATATCTACAGTTGTAACAGTAGGTGTTTGGAGTGTGTAAAGGGACAATATGTATTGAACAATATTGATTGAATAGTGTGGAAGGCCAACAGACATAATGCGACAATCTTGGGATATTCTAGGTACTCCAAACTGTCCTTAAGTTCAAAACATAAGATCTTCAGATCTACACTTGTAACATTAGTTTTTTTTTAACTATATATGGTGACCGTCTGTATTCAAACATATTCAATGAATCTTTTGGAAGGTGAACAGTCATTATTTTATAATGTTGAGATCCTCTAGATAATCCAAACCGAGTTCAGAACTTGAAATTTACGGTAGTAACAGTAGTTTTTTGGGCTATACAAAGTTACGTCACCTATTCAAGTATATTCAGTAAATATTTTCGAACGTAAAAATACACAAGAAGATAACATGGGATGGTCTAGGTGATCCAAACTGTCTTGGCGTTCAGAACTTAAGATTTAAGGTTGTAACACTAAACTTTAGGCAATAAAAAGTTACAATAAATATTCAAATATATTTAATTAATGTTCTAAAAGTCAAAACACATTATTAAGCAATATGACATGTTCTAGGTCATTCAAACTATCCTTGAGATCGGAACATAGGACCTACAGTTGTAACAAAAGCTTTCTGGGCTACGCAAAGCTACGATGTGTAATGAAACATATTCATTGAATATTTTGGAAGAACAACAGACACGTGCATTCGCATAGAGCTAATCTTGAGTGCTGTGATCGACCAGCGCTCTGCATTTAATAAGTTCAATTGAGGTAGAGGCGGGACAGCGTTCGCCAGGGCATCTAGTTTTTTAGTGTATATTTCTCGACTTTTATATAGTGTGGCCAGATCGCTTAATTTGGTTGACTATTATGCAATAGGTACAAGTAATTTTTTTAAAACATTTTACAATCGGCGGTGCGAAAATAGTGACTTTAGTGACCATTTTCCGAAAAATAGTGACTTTAGTGACTTTTGGATGCAAATAGTGACTTTTAAGTGACTAGACTCAAAATAGTAACCAAGTCACTAAAAAGTGACGTGCTACCAGCCCTGCACGGTGGAGTGGTCGGAAATCCGGTCCTGTGAGTCCTGCTATTGGCAAGAAGATTAGGAATGCCTATAAGCAGAAACCATCGGCTTCCGTTCGAGATGTGGCGAAAAAGATAGGGACCTCGACGTCTAACGTGATGCGTGCAAAAGAGCGACTTGGACTCAAGACATACCGGCAGAAGAAACCCAAAAGGAGCTCAAATCAGGCCGCGTCTGTGAAACCGAGAGCCCGGAAACTATATGATACAATTGTGTGTAGAAATGCTGGGTGTATAATCATAGACAATGAAACGTATGTGAAATTGGATTATAGAACCCTTCCCGGACCACAATACTTCACTGTACGCAAGGACAGGGATATCCCCGAAACGTAAAAGGCCATTTTCACCGAAAAAAATCGCAAGAAGGTGATGGTGTCGCAGGCAATATGCGAATGCGGCAATATATCTCGTACGTAAAATCGGAGAAAATGAACACTCAGAAGTTCATCGAGGAATGTACCTGAGAATATCATATCCAGGTTTCGAACCAAGCATTAAGCAAGGGTGATGGTGTTCGGATTGGTTGCTTCCGATGGCAAAAAAATTGACCCCGTTTTTATCCAAGAAGGCCTGAAAGTGAACACAAATGTGTACTTAGGAATCCTTAAGGATCATGTTTTGCCTTGGATTACATCTGCCTACGGCAAGGATGCGAATATTGTGTTCCAGCAAGACGGAGCCCCTGCCCTCACGTCAAAAAAAAAACACAAATGTGCTTCAAGGACAGCATGTCCCAATTCTGGCCCAAAGAGATCTGGCGATCTAGCTCGCCTAAAATCCTCTGGATGAACATTAACGAACATCCAACTTGCGCTCTCTACGGAGCTCCATAACAAAGTATTGAAGATAAATGTCATCTGACTATATTGTCAAGGTCTTCAGGAAGCCGTCATAAATAAAAATGGCAGTCATATTGAGTGAACATGAAACGCAAACTTCAACGATTAAAATATTAATACAGATTATGTTTAAAGTTGTAAATAAAGATACTAACGCGAATGAGATTAAAAATGTTTGAGTCTCATTATTTTCTGACGCATACTGCACACCTATTCCTTATAAAGATCCTTGGGAAGTATACTGGAAAATGTGAGTCTAGAGGCAGTTTTTCAATTATCTGAAGGCCAAACATCTTCTATATGTTTGGGTTTTACGGAAGATCTAGAGGAAACCATCAGAAATTTTGAGACAAGTCCACAGGAAAATTTAATAAAATGACAAATACACTGCTAGAGCAATGGATAAACATTAATGGAAAGATCATATCATTATTTCGATCTAGAATTACAATACAACAATCAAGAATGATCCATAGAGTCAAACATAACTAAAAAAAACCTTCTTCTGCAGGTTCACGCGGCATGCAAACGAAGGTATTTTATGTATTTCCAAAAACCTTTTTTTTAGACTCAATCGCGTATATTTACGAAGAATAACACGAAATAGATCGTTGTTATAAAAAAACCATAAAAGCATATATTATTTTTAATAAACGATAAAAGAAGAATAGTTTTTTTTTGCCAGCAAAATTTTTAAATCACCACAGATTTTGCGTGTTCCGAGTGTCTTTTAACAAATGTTAAAAAAGAATTTTGATTGAAGGACCTTAATTTTATAGAATAGCAGAGCTTGGCGAAGCAACTTCAATTGAAAAACTTGTTTCACCCCATTTTCGTAGTCTGCAAAGGGTCCGCTGGCCGACTTCTATTTGAAAAAAGCATAAAAGCATACATTATTTTTAATAAACGATAAAAGGAATAGTTTTTTTTGCCAGTAAAATTTTTTTAAATTACCTCAGATTTTGCGTGTTCCGAGTGTCTTTAAACAAATGTTAAAAAAGAATTTTAATTGAAGGACCTCAATTTTATAGAATAGCAGAGCTTGGCGAAACAACTCCAATTGAAAAACTTGTTTCACCCCATTTTCGTAGCCTGTGAAGGGTCCGCTGGTCGACTTCTATTTGACCTTGCTCGTTTCGTTGAGACCATTCCATATATTAAAAACAAGTTCAAGTTTCGATCCACAATTTCGTATTTCGTCGTCGTTGCGCATTCTTGAGTAATAAAATCGACTATAAGAACAACGCGCAAACATATCAGTTTTCATTGCCACAGGATCTATTAGTTACAAGGTATACAAAGAGAACATTTTTCTGCAAACAATTAAATAATAATAGTAGAAGTTGGTGAGACCATTCCAATTACAGAATGTTTGCATTACATGTTTCTGCTTATTTAGATTAACAGACGCATCGCCTTTCTTGACAACCGCTGAGTTTTCCCTCTCTGACCTCAATTGAATGGGCCACAATGAAAACTTACAGACATATACGCGTGCTTCTCTCCCCGAGTGTTAGAACGTATTGAAGTGGAAAAAGATCTTCCTATTGATATCCTCTATTCTTTTAAATTGCTGCAGAATAGCTCTAAGATAAATGACTAAGTTTAAAAGTAAAATCTAATTTAAAAACCAAATGTGTCCAGTTTTGTCCAGTTGGTTCATATTTATTGACTCATTTAGGCGAATTACAATATGCATGGAAAAGTTGTCATGTTTTAAAGGTCACTTTCGTATTATATTAACTTGAATGCAGTAAGAAAATTAGGTACAATTTACCAAAACTTTATAAAAAATCGGTATATTCACATCCAAGTTTTAAAAAGTTGTTGTATTTTCCTCCAAGTAAAAGCACTTGTTGTCAAATTCATTTTATTAAATTTAATGATTTATCCTTAGAAATGGTGCTAGTCTGAATGTCGTATTCGATCGTATTTAAATAACTAGGATTTGTAGATTCATTGCCTGTCTTGGTTTTAACTTGACTTAACTTGACTTCATTGATGATAATTTAAAATAATTTGTTTTTATTCGGGAAACGAGTTTGTTGGATAAATATTCATCAGAAATTTAAGATGGTATGGTTTTTTGGATAGCTTAAAGGTATTAAGATGTACTTTTTCTTCGAGATTTCCACTTAATTTTATGAAACGTTTATATTATTATATTTATAAATTTGAATATTTATTTCCTTTTGATTTTTAAACCGTATTTCAAGACAGTTTTATTAACAAACTTGACCGATTTCATAGATCTTCGTCAAACCAGCTGTGGGAAACATCTTCATCTACTTCGTCAATCAGAAGAGCAAGGTGGATCGGTCAAGTAGACAGCAACCTGCGGACTCTTTGCAGACTGTTTGGCTGGAAAAGTACAGCCAAGGACGAATAGAATGGAAACAACTTCTGTGTACAGGAGAGACCATCCCAGCCTTAGCCTGATTGATAAGATATAAAATCATTTAATTCGTTTGAAGAAACTGGATAAGACTTTCTGGGCATTCGCCAAGATCAATTCCTATGCAGTTGACGTTTGAGATTGCACAGTTTTGGACTCTGACAATTACTTTACATGAGATGTTAACGTTTTTTTTTTCATTGCAAGATTGAAGCACATATAAGATTTAAGTATCAACTCGCGATTTTCGTAACACTATAAAATGTATCCGCGATTTCACGACAAATTTGCGAAATCCATGAAATTCACGAGAATGTGTCCACAACAGCATCCTGACTGTTCGTTTTATTTGGTTCGAAACGGCTATAAAGCGTATTTTTTTTTAAATGTTCTAGTAAAGTAAACCACCATCACCCTTTTGTGGGTTGCCTCAACATCCTTACTTATCGTGTATATCGAAATCGGCTCTCAAGCGTTTCTAAAAATTGCCTTGTTTTTTCCAATATAAAACTACCATCATATTTTGTGAGCGGTTCCAACCGCATGCTTTTTGTTAGTATAGATCGATTCAAAGCAGCCATCAATCAAGGTGAATTCAAATTTCATGTACCCTCCCGACTAACAAAACATCCTTCCTGTGACAACCATGAAGATGCAGGGGTGTATTCGGTTTCTAGTAGCAATGGGAGTCCAACTAATCATCCTTCGCTTCCCTGATGAAGCGTGAGGATGTGGCCAGCGCCGTTATTGACCACATAAAGTAAAGTTCAAACGTGTACATGGTTTTGCTGGTTGTAATTGGAACACTAACTACGAACTTATATGACGTGCCCTAACGGACGAATGTATCCAACTATTCACATAGATTCAACCTTCAGACCCCCGTCCTTTCCATTCTTTTCCAACGACAATGATTTATTGGTTCTTCGCCTTGTTATAACTCCGTGGCGATGATGCAATGCCATCGTTTTAATATGCCATATCCGTTCAACACTCACCTGTAAGAAGAAAAAGAGAACAAGAAAGGAAAGATATTAGCCATGGATATTTTTCTCTGTACATATCTTATATTGTTATTGCAGTCGTCGTCGGTAGCTGTCAGAGTAGGTCGGAGCCACAGCTTTGTATTCCATTCAAGTCGCTCGTCGCTCAGCTGTCGGCATGCCACGGAGTCTGTTTATTACAAGCCATCTCATCGAGATGATGACAATGGCAGGCTTGCGGTGGTAAAGATGATGATTATGAAAGAATGAAGCGTCGGTGGTAGCCCTGAAACTGGGTCAACCTGTACTCTCTCATCATAGCTTCTTAAAAATGCACTGGGTAGAAGGGGTAGAGAGAGAGAGAGAAAGAGAGAGAGATAGATTCAACCTCGACAATAATAAATGCCACTGGGCGAGTTAGAGAGCAGCGAATGACCTGTAACGGATATTGCAATCTGTTTAGAGTGCCTGTCTGGTGATGACGAAAACGCGAAACGATTCAGTTTGGGGAGCGGTTGAGATAAAGCTATTTTTGGGACACACCGAGTGAGAACAGCCAACGACGGTGACGGAACCGCGGCGGCGTCGAAACGACTATAGTTTTTTTTTGGGGAATCCCTCAAGAGTAAAGTCATACGCCAATAGTCTTTTGGTAATTGTTTTGTCGCATGGAACAGTATGTTGCTTTTTTTTCATGACACTACGTGTTTGAAAGAACGGTAATGTCAGACAAACAGATGGTGTGAATGCGGAAGGGCAGCAGAACCAACCATGACCGGTACCGGTACGGCCGTAAGTGTAATTAGCATATTCTTGAATTTATAAATATACTAGTTGTTCAGGAGAAGTCGCGCGGTCTTTTCGGTGGGTTTTAATTAGATTAGGTTTTAGGTTAACGGTTTGGTTGCGGACTATTATGTTGCTTTGGGGTGTTGGTACTGTAGGATGAGGGTGCTAGAGTCCGAATACAAACGCGCCAGTGTTGTATAACTGTTGATTCATTTTATTTCTTTATTGCACAGCGCAAATTAAAATTCACGATTTTAAACAAGAGATTCCTGTGTTTTTTCTAAATTTTAATTTAAATTGGGAAAAAAAAGGTGAAGTGTGTGTTTTCTTTTTTTTTTTTTTTAAAAAGACCGTGCAAATTCGTAGTTGCTACTCCCTTACTGACAGAACTAGTGGAATTGCACAGAGAACCACATAGATGGAGCTTGGGAGTAAGCTTTACATCTTCAATGTACAAGTTCACTAATTCTATTTATAGATCAGTACCGGCGCCGGCCACGTCCTCACGGTCTTTTGGGGAAGGGGGAAGGATGATTTAGTTTGACAATCGTTGTTATTAGAGACCGTGAACACCACTGCATCTCTACAATTGCCAAGGGAAGGATAGTTGTGTTAGTGAGGCAGGTTATTTTTAGATAATGGATGCACTGTGGTAAGTGATGCGATCAATGAAAGAAAGCGCAGTAGACTGCTTTTTATTTTAAATCTAGTGGTGATAGAAAGAGGCAAGTGAAAAATGGCAAGGAAGGGGACGGGCCTGGGATTGAACTCCCGACAATCTGCTCAGTAAGCAGAACGGGTAACCACTGAGCTACCCAGCCGCGTCAATTCCACGTGAACAAATTTATAATGTTTTTATTTGAAATCTGAATCCGATTTTAGCAAATGCATTAACAGTCAGCCCATGAAAAGATTAAGGAAAAATTAGCTAGAATCGGAAAAAATTAACGGTTGAAAATAAAAAAAAAAAATTTTTTAAACCAAAAAATGGGGGTTTTATTTTAAAATCACCTATATTGTTTTTGAAACAAATATTTTTTTTTTTTGATTATTAAAAAAAAAAGTTTTTTTTGGAATGTGTGGTTTTTTTTTTTTTTGGGGGGTTTGTTTTTTTTTTGTTTTTGGGGGGGGGTAGGGGGTTTTTTGTGTTTTTGTGTTTGTGGGGAATGTGGGTTTCCTACCCAATGAAATTTCTTTCAAAGATTTCCAGAGCCCATTTTCGCTTCAACATTCTTCGGCTTACTGTGGACTCACGCTACATTTTTTAGTGGACTACCTCTAAAATCTTTTTATTCGTCAATCATCTAGATTTTTTTTCTTCTTTTCCTTTTTATGTCTACCAATACAATTGATCAACATTTACGAGTTATTCAAGCAGATACATTATTTCATATAAAAAACTTTAGTGAGACCATTCCATTTTAAGAAAACATTTTCCTGCTCATTTTGGTCAACATCTACTCCGCTTTTGTTGACAAAGTTGCTTGATTTGTTTGACTATAACATTACCCACAAGAATAATCGCTATCACTGTTGCTTGATCCGTTAGTTTTGGGAACTATGTGGATAGTCGGCTCGACGAAAAATTGGGTCAAATTCGGTTCAATTTCGACAAAGTTGAGTTACTGGAAATCTTAACAAGATTAGTTAGATGACTCCACTTCTGATAAATTTTACTCAATTTTAGTTAAGATGAAAACACGAGAGTGCATCATGGGAGGAAGAGAAGCATTTATACTGGTATTCAAATTCCCTTTTTTCTGCTTTCGAGAAGGGATATTAGCTGCAGAATAGTATGACGATGACTGAACAAACGTGATAGTAAATTCTAATATCTTAAGTTTAAACGTTTCGTCCGGGTAGACTACCTCTAGTATATAGTCAAGTCTGGGCGAATAATAGCATAGGAAACGGTAACAGAAAAGGGTGTCCATGTTTTGGAGAGAACACACATACAATTGGAAAAGACTTATAAACTATTCAATGACCAGGTTTAACATGCGGTCGAGACGCCATTATTATCAGTAACATCACAATATAAGATTTAGTATCCAATTCTAAATCTCAAGCTCTACTTGGGAAGTGGCGTTCACACTGATCTCAAGGCTGTACGTGATTTAGTAAACCATTTTATTTTTTAAAAAACTTACAGCATCTTGTACTGCATTCACAAATGAGCAATTTTTTCTAATGCCAAGGTTCAACTGGAACAAAAAAAAAAAGCAAACTAAGGGGAGTAACTCTTGACCGTTTGTGCCTTATGTTCGGAATTTTATGTTGAGGTGCTTTTATAGAATCTATGGACGGATATTTTATCATATTGAAACGACGAACTATGGATGACAATTCGAATTTCAAACTATTCAAGTAATCCATCACAAAAAAATAATTGACTTGCTAAACCCACGTATTAAGACGTTCGATTTAACTGCTGTGTGATTTTCCAAATTCCGGATGCATGCAACTACCATACCGAGCATATACCCGGATTGACAGCGCAATGCTAGTTCATCATCTATTTGTTTTCTCATTTGCGTTGCCTTTCATCTCGCTGAAACTACACTTATCCAAACAATACACAGCGTGCTGATTTTTTTTCGCAACCTACGAAAACATGGTCTGGCAAACCTTCAGGTCACGAGATTTACGTGTGAATCCTACAAACCCACAATGACCGGGGTATGCACAAGGTCAGCTTACCTGCAGAGTTTGAATTATCGCGTATCCTCTCTCTTTCTACATCTTCCTCGAATGCTCCCACCGACACCATCGTGACCGGCAAATACCCCTTTTTGCTTAGTTGGTTAATCAACGCGTGAGGCCCATCAGACAAACTCGCTGAAACCAACAGTTTAGAGGATAACCACTGCAAAACACTCACAGTTGGAGCTTGTAGCCACGATCTTAGGAATCACTAGAGGAAAAATTGCGCAACGGATTTCGTGTCCATTCTTCTTTATGGACACTTGCTTATTCTGACGCTGAATTCAACGAGTTATTTGTGATCTTGGTCAGGTCTTCATCTTTGAGGTGTTGCGATCTAGAAGTATAGAATACCTATAAACAGGTTTGCACTGTCTTACTGAGCAATTGTAAGTGTTTCTTTAAATATTCGGTACCATATGCTTTTCCTTGTATGAGTATTCTTTTTTTTCGGACCTCACATTTGCAAATCAACGTTACGTGATTTTGCTTGTATCACAAGTTAAACAACTAAATTGAGCAAGAACGCGCTTAAATACGTCATTTTCGGTAGCTCTACTCGCCACAGGCCAAGAGAAAACGAGCAATAATTGGTCCAATTAAATCAAATTACCACAAGCAGCGCGCAGTCTCGGAGCAATACTATGCCCCTCACGGGTGCAAAAGTATACCAGCATCTTGTCCGCATGCAATGAAATCCGACTAGAGAAGAGTTGTTTCAAAATTTGTCACTCGGCTTCAGGCACGTGACGGCTGAACAGCGTATGTCTTCTCTGCTACCATCAACTAGCAACAGAAGCAGCAGATGTCAGGCAGCTATCGAGAAAGCGTCATAACAGCGTTCCATACTTTCCACTTTCAAACTATACCAGCTGCAAAAGTGCAAATTATAACGGCGCTTCTGTATGTTTCGTAAAGTTTCGGAAAGCTACCGATAACCGAGATTTTTCATTGCCACAAATTGGATCAATTCAATGCAACTTGACTCATTGTCGTTATTTGGATCTGCATTTGAAGACTGTGAGCCTGACATGCTAATTACTTATCCCCATTTTTCAGTTGCAACCCAAATCAATGGTGAAAGCGTGAAGTCACATTCCTATGTCGATTGTCAAGTGAAAACGGCGATTTTAGTCTAAATTTCAAATTCGTCCCTCTACAACATAATCTGACAGTGTTAACACGTTCAAAAATTTAAGCCCCCTTTTTATCTCTGGAATAACAAGTAGAAATTACAGTTAAAATCCACAACTACGAGAGCCCTTTTTTCTGTTCGTCTCCAAACACTTTGGTCAGTAGAATCGTAACCACCGACCACTGCTTCTATTTCGATGCTCACATGCCAAGCCTTATGCCAATCGTTTGGCTTCTGAGGATGAGGTGGTCCAAAGAACCGTTTAAACACAGAGACTTTTATCCAGTTTACAAAAAGAAAAGAAAAGAAAAAAAAACAGATCTACGAGCCTAACAGGTAAGAGCACCATCGTTAAGATTAGCAGCAGAGTTCAGCTTTACAGTGCTTGTGAGATGCGCGTTGCGGTACTTTTTTCTCGAGCGCCCAAACAGGTGCGCCAGGTTCTGGTTTGGATGGAATGTTTTTCGCTACAGGCACGTTACTGTGTGAAAATAAGCCGCTAGATGGTCTACTATCCAATTAGAGGGTTGAGAAGGTGTGAAAATTTTGCATACTATGGACAAAATGAAAGATGGTCTAGGAATGGTTGATGTTTTTGATGGCTTTATTTAGCGGCACCAGTGGGTCACAAAAAAGGGGTGATCTTCAATGATTTCAAAGCCATAGGATAGGAGAAGGATCGAGTGAAGTATTTTTTTGGTTCCTTTTTGGCATTCAAAGATTATTGCTTATCCCAATTAGTCTATCGGAACATTGGTCATATCAACACTACTGCTCCTAATAAATAAGAGTTTTTACAAATGTAGATTTGGTCGACTTATCTCCGATGCGAAACGTTAGTTACTAAATTGTTTTGTTTGATAAATTCAAATAAATTTTCAAATTTAATTTCCATATTCCGACTATTTTTGTTGCTGTTCAAAGTTAAATCATTGGCAACTCCGAAGAGCAAGTTCATATTAAGAATGATTTAAAATAGGCAAATCCACAATTCAAAGGAGCTCCGTAATATAATATATTCCATAGGAACACATTTATTTAAGTAATTAAATTTCATCGATTAACAGCACTTGGTGAGATCATTCAAATTTTGGAAGCTCATTTCAGCCAATTTCTGGATTTTTCAGTATAGTTAGTAGACTAAAATTAAATTAACGTTAAGAAAAATCAGCACGATTATCAACTTCCATTGTCGTTTTACCAGGTAGCTTTTGAAACACACGAGAAAGCATCGCGATATCTAGAAATTCACACAGGAGCGTTTTCAAATGACAAAGCCAATCATTTCTGTTTTGAATTCGTGGTCTTGATTCAAATAAATTGATCAACTTTCGAGCAGTGTAAATAACGTTACTTAGAACTCTAAAAGTTAGAACAAATTGAGTGTTCTGAAAAATGTTCTTCTAGTTTCTTGAGAACATAAGGTCTTATTTATAATCATCTTTAAAACACTGAAACTCGTTGCTCTAAAGCTTGTACCACTGGTACCACCTAAATTTTCAAGTACCTGGTAAAATATGGTTTTATAAGTCACTCCAATCTAGGTTTTTGTTAGGTTGGTTCATACCCATAAGCTACCTTAATGTGCATATTACATTTTGAAAATTAAAGCAAACAGTCTTATTTGACGGTTCATTTGTTAAGTTACACGGGTTGCTTGTGGTATGTTGAAGATTATGTTCGCTCAGTTGTAAGGGAATCTTAAAGTTTGGTAAGGCAACTCAACATGAATACATGAGAGCGATAAGATAGAACTTACAGGGTAGGCCCAAATAAGTGACGCATGAAACAAAGACTGTATCTCCCAGAAAAAGACAAATAGTTTAAATGTTTCTTTGTTATTCTGTTTCTTTTATTTTATTGTTTATGTGTACATATTAACATTTCGACTCTATCGCCTTAAGCTTTAATTATTGCCCCTCGTCTCTTCGGAAAGGTATTACAAGCGGCACGCACCTGATTTTCGGGGATTTCATCCCATATCTTCTGTATGGCAGCTTTGAATGTTTCAATACCCATTGGTTTGAGATCTCGAAAGTGAGCTTCCATGATTCCCCAAATAGAGAAATCCAGAGGATTTGCATCTGACGAAGAAGCTGGCCATGATTCCTTAGGAATGAAGTCTGGCAAATTCTTGGTGCACCATGCTTGGGCAATGTTTGCTCAATGGGACGGCGCCAAATCCTGTTGAAACACCCAACATCGTTAAAGTATGCTTCTTCAAATGCTTTTCCAGGACCTTTTTTGCGTAGTATGCTGCGTAGATTTTTACACCCTTATCAATGAAAAGCAGTGGTAGACGACCTTTCGCAGAAATCGCTCCCCAAACCATGACCGAAGTATGATTTTGGAAGCGTTGAACTGCGCGAATTGAAGAAGGGATATTCTGAATACTAGCTGCATAGACCCTGTCATTTTGAGCGTTGAAACTTTACTGCAATACGAATTTTTTCTCATCCGAAAACACAATCATGGAATCACCGTGCCGACAAAGTAATTCGCGACAACGAATGACTCTGTTCTTCTTGTTGGCTTCCGAAAGTCCATGAATTTTTCTTTTCTTGTACGGCACCAATCTCAAATCCTCTTTGAGAACTGATCTGATAGTTTTCCTGGAGACGTCCATATCCTGAGCCAGTTTATATGAAGAACGACAAGGATTTCGGCAAATTCGCTCTCGCACCGCCTTTACAAGTCGTTCGGTACGTACACTGCGAGGACGACCTGGTTTTTTCTTTGGATCGATGGTTTCCCTCGTCCTTCATCTTCTCAACGTCCGGTCGATTAATGTGCGGCATATTCCTTTCTCCGGGTCTCGGCCAGTATCTGGTTGGGACGCTTTCCCGCGAAATGCAACTGCAAAATCCGTTGTCTTTTGAAATCCATATTTTTCTTAGGCAATTCCTATCGACGGAATCTAGCGAACACTAGTTTGTTTACATATTAATCAGTCCCTCTTTAATATGCTGGCAACCAGATGGCTCTTACGATGGCTAGAAGAATTCCACACTGAAGCAAAATACTGCGTCACTTATTTGGGCCTACCCTGTACTACCTGTTCGACGAAAAGGAGTTTTCTCCTTAACTTTTATTTCGTACAAACATTTAAATGTTATTTTTTTATTGAATGAGATTGAGATGAGATTTCTTTCTGAGTTTTCCATAATAATAAACCATAAATGTTTGCAAGAAAACATATTTTCCCTGAAATTGGTTATCTTTATCCTTATCAAGAAATCTTAAACAAGTTTCCATTTAAACCAAGATTTCTTTTCAACGTAGAACTATGTCATGAAATTCTAATCACTTTAAAAGCTTTAATAATTTGATTGTAGCTTTTTTCCTAAACATTATAACTTTCGGTTCCCAATTTGGTCGAAAAATAGTGTTCAATCTGAAAATTATTAAAGAGTTTTTGTTTTTGCTCGATTGTTGAAAATCGAAACAATGGATTTATATTTTTAAGCTAGAGAAACAGGATGATTATCACGCACCTGCTGGTTTAGCACGCCTCGCGAATGAATTAGAAGTTTTTTGAGAATTTGATGAATTATTTATTTTTTCCATGTTTCGCTTCGTATCGAATTGAAAAATATCTTATATCGCACACCCTTAACCCGGAGAAAACATCTGAGGTAGTGCTATCTCAAGCTTCGTGGATTGGCTTTCGTTGGCTGATTTATTTTTATTGTTTGATTAATTCTGTAAACAAATAAATCAGCAAAATCTCCCCAAAACACATTTTTTTACATTGAGCCGTAAAAATGTTACGGCATTTTTTGTTCATGCGGTTTTACTTTAAAATAACCTATCATCAGAGGGTTTGTTGTAGGAATACTTCTTTCTTATCTTTACTGGGGGCACTTTAAATGTTCTAAAATGAAGCTAGTAATCAGTTATGAAAAATGAAGCTAGTAATCAGTTTCCAAACACATATTTCTAATATGTAATGAAATTTGGAAAATATGTCGTGCAACATACCATTGGAAAGATTGGTGAATCGAATAAATAAATACTCCGTACAGAGCCCAACAACCATGAGAGTTCAAATATTCAATAAAACTCAATATAGACTGTTCCAGAAAGTATAAGCACACTTTCAAAATAACAAAAAAGTCATGTTTTTTTTTTAGTTTTAATAATTTTATTTGGCAAATCATATTTTTATCTGTGCTTTATATGATATTTTACTCTCGTTTAATCAAAATATTTAATCATAGCCAAGACTCCTAACTTTTCCTCGAACATGACCCATTAGCTTCTGCACAGTGCTACTTCCCACCATTTTGACCACTTTTGGCCAATCTTTTTTAAATTTTTGGATGTCGTCCGCTGGTTTTATGAATTTTCGAAGCTTTGCTTTGGTAAAAGCCCAAAAAGTGTCGATTGGCCGTCCTCCGGGCAGTTCGGCGGATTCATGTCTTTCGGCACGAAACATACATTTTGACTTTTGTACCATTCTAAAGTGTCCTTTGCGTAATGACATGACGCCCAATCAGGCCAAAACACTACTTGACCTTTGCGAAGCTTTTTGTAATCTAGTTTCACATACGTTTCATCGTCCATTATTATACACCCAGAATTTCTACACAATAACGAATCGTAGAGTTGGCGGGCCCGTGGTTTCACGGAAGCGGCCTGTTTTGGTTTCCTTTTGGGTTTTTTTTTCTGCTTCCGGTATGTTTTTAGCCCAAGTCTTTCTTTGGCGCGCATGACGTTACTCGACGAGGTTCCTAGTTTTTTCGCAACATCCCGAACGGAAGTCGCTGGTTTTCGCATGTAGGCATCCCTGATCTTTTTATCGATATCCGAACTAACAGGACCGGATTTTCGACCACTCTTCGGCGCATCTTCAAACGTACACTGTTCTCTATATTTTCGAATCGCAGATCGTATCGCTCCGACGCTTACACCTTCTTCCTTGGCCAATTTTATCAAGGAGAGTCCGCTCACAGTGCACCATTTGTGCACGATACTTTTTCATTGTTCCGGAGTAAGATCGCGCATTTTGATAGGTAACACAAAACTCAGCACTTTTTTGATGCGATGTCATTCAGAAATGTGCAAACAAAAGGACGCAGCCAAAACACGTTGAAATATTTCATTATATTCAAAGTGACCGTTAAAATAAGGTGTGTTTATACTTTCTGGAACAGTCGTTATGCTGTATGTTTATACTTTCCTGATATTTTCCTAACCGTTTTAATTTTAAAAGACTAATACGATTTCCCCTCGAAATTTACAAATAATGAAGAATGTTTAGAAAAAGCGATGAATGTATGTTGACTTTTTTTTTTGCGATGAATTGTTCATACTAAGTGAAACTTTCTATGATCAATCTACTAACACCAATCTACTATCTGGCTATTATGGCGAATGTTGGAATGCCCAGTATTCTCGCAACAACAACAATACAAACGCGTAACAGTGAGAATCCCATAAATCCATATATCTGAATTGAAATAGGTAAAAATAATGCCACTAGGCTACACATTCAAATTGATACTTCAGGTTATTTCTTGAATAATATTTCAGAAGAAATTACAATGAAAGCTTGTCGTGCAAACAGAAAGGGCACTGATAAACATGTTGAACTTTTTTGATTGTGCTAAGAGTGGTAAGAGTGATTTGCGATGAAATTCTTTTTTTTTTGTATCTTGGCTGGTTCATCTCCCGTCGTAGTCACTCAAATACCTCTTTTGGGTATTTTCGTAACTTGTCCGGGGGTGAGATTTTAACTCGTGACTTTGGCGTGATAGGTATGGATGTTAACCACTAGGCCGGGGTCGCCCATCGACGAAATTCTGCCAGTATCACACCCACAAAAGTTCTGCCAGTATCACACCACAAAAGTTCAACTCAGTTAACGCAGGGTTCTACGCCCCAACAAAAAAAAATCACACCCAACGTCAGGGCCTTAATATAAATGTACTACGACATGGCTGTTAAAAAATGTGTAACAAATATGATCACTGCGAGCTAGATCTCTAGTTTTCGCATACAATGGTTTATCAGAGGGGGAACCTCACTTAAAACACATCGCCTCTTCATGCTGTACATATCGACATGATTCAGCAACGACTATAAAGAAACAACCGTCTCCAATGTCACAAGATTAAGCCTACTCACTACTTCACGGTGAAATATCTAGCCGAGGGTCAGGATAATGTAATCTTATGAACATTGAAAGTTTATTTATAATATGAGAGCTGGACTAACAGATTCAAAAAAAAAAAAAAAAAAAAAAAAAAATCATCAATTTGGGTTTCTTTTCCCCGAATTAAGAGAAAAAACATCTTGTAATACATCTTGTTATACTAGGTTAGTCAAAAAGTTTTTAAAGCGACATCTATAGAGCAGTAGAAAAACCAAAATTTCTGCGCCATGTTAACATTTCATCTTTCATAAGAACGTACTCAAAATTCCATTTCGATCTGTCAATTCATTCTTTGTTTACAAGCTATTGTCAGTGTATTTTTAAGCAATGAAAAAATCCGAACATCGTGCAGTGATTAAATACTTTGTTTTGGAAGGTTTATCGGTTACTGAGATCCATGCAAAGATGGTGAAAGTATTAAAGGAGTCTTCTCCTCCATTTCCAACCGTTCACCGATGGGTTTTGAAGTTTAAGCATAGCCGTATAAGCGTTGAAGACGATCCACGCTCAGGACGTCCAAAAAGTGCATCAACACCAGAAATATAGCGAAAACACAGGATATGGTTTTGGAAGATCATCGATCGACTGTAGATGTGATAGCTGACACCATAGGCATCTCACATGGAACAAAATGGCATATTTTGGCTGAAGTTTTGGGTTTCAAAAAACTGTGTGCACAATGGGTGCCGCATTTGCTAATAATGCAACAAATACACGTTCGAAAGCGACTTTCTGAGCAACATTTGTAGCGATTTCGAAAGTATAAAAATGATTTTCTGCGTCGATTCATCACTATGGATGAGACTTGGGTCTACCACCATTATCCTGAATCAAAACAAGAGGCTAAGGAGTGGTGTGAACCAGGCACTTCGGCTCCGAAGCGAGTTCATGTCTAGAAATCGACCAAGAAGGTGTTAGCGTCAGTTTTTTGGATGCAAAATGAATTTTATTGATAGATTATCTACAAATCATGTTTCATCAAGACAATGCACCTGCTCACACAGCTCAAAAAACCATCGCGAAAATCAGTGAATCGGGGTACGAATTGTTGCAGCATCCACTCTAATGGCCAGATTTAGCTCCCTCTAACTTCTGACTGTTCACAAACCTCAAAAAATTTCTTCGTGGAAAGCATTTTTCATTAAACGAAGAGGTTATAGACGTCGTGGAGTAGTATTTTGCAGGCCTTCCAGAAAGTCGCTTCCGTGATGGGACAGCAAAGTTGGAAGATCGTTGGACCAAGTGTATTGATCTTATGGGAGACTATACTGAGCAATAAAAGTGATTTCCCCAAAAAAAATAATTTCCTTTCCGCTTTCAGGACTTTTTGACTAACCTAGTATTGTTTTGAATGTTCGAGTTTACTTTTACCAATACTTCGATCGTAACAAATGTTAGCAATAACAAAAAGAAAATACTAAAATTATAAGCCTAAGTTATGCCTCATAGTAGTTTGACGATGACAATTTTTATGAAGTAACTACGGCAAAGATATCTACGGTATCTACGGCAAAGAAAATCATGCATGCAGGGTAATTATACAATTATAACTGAATTCGGCCTATTATGATGAATTCCGGTACTAGGCAGTTTATGGGATTCGAACCTAGATTAATATGTGTGTTATTTTCAGCATTCCAGACCACAATGAAACATTTCATAACATTCATTTGAAATGCCACTGAATTCGCCCCATCAATCTTTTCACTGATACATCCACTAGTTGCCTGAAAAGGCAAATGATGGATAAAGCTCACTGATTATTAATTTTTACTAAGCGCAAGCGATGAAGATGCCCAGAGCAAGAAACGGGGTAGCGAACTCGCATGCCACCAAAGTTTTGATTTATATGCGCGAAAAGAATTTAGCCTTTCCAAGCAAGTCAGTGAGCTACCGAATCATCTTCGGGAGGCTCCCAACAGACTTGGATCATAACTAGCAACTAGGCGGTTCTTCTTCGGTCATGCATGCGTCCAATGGAGTACGAAAATTTATGGAACGTGAAACTAAAAACCGTGTCGGAGGCTGCGTGCCGTTGAAAGAAAGCTATATGGAAGGCGGAAAACGAATCAACGTAAGAAAAGAAACGACGGAGTGTTGAGGATAGGGAGGGTCAAAGAGGAGTTGAAAGAAAAACAAACAAACCGAATTCGAGGGTGAGAGGTTATGCCTAGGAGTGAAGCGTTGAAAATGGAATCGATTTGTATAAAATAACAATAACGTTTCTTCTTCAACGTTTATTCTACGAAGAGCACCAATCCAAACGCATGTGGAGAAGAGTATGAGAAAGGTTAGGAAATAGTTCCCATGATTAAAAACAGATATTCACAGATCATACGCGCACACACGGGAGAGCATCCAAGACCAAAATTCGAGGAAGGTGTTTCTCATTACCGATATCGTGGTGCGAGGTCGAATTCCGCCGTGGAGCCCAAGCGAAAGGAAGTTTGGAACCAAACACGACGGTTTATGTGATTTATCTTCTTGGCTCACTAATAATTGCTTCAGCAGAGAAGACTGGAGGACAAACGACTGCAACCGGAAATAAATCTATGGAAATGGATGCGATCGGGAGAGAAATGGAATTGTTGACAAGCAAAACAAAGTCTTACACTTTTCAATTTGTTTGTGAGGTTTCCTTTAGCTTCGATGATGATGAGGTTGAAAATTGACTTATGTCGGTTGAAAAATTGGTTTCGAGTAGTTTTCGATATGTCAGTCCTTTATTTTAATAAGTTCATTTATTTAAACAGGCTCCATCGAATCAACTTTACAAAGGCAGATTTTCATTTTACATATTCATCAGTTGTCATAAAATTAAGTTCAGTTGCCAAAGCTGAAATAATTCATTATCTTGAAACAACCAATTTTAGATGTTGATGTTGTTTGAATTTTTATGTCATTTTCTCTACTATTTAAAATATACTGAACTTTTTAAATTATAATAATATTCAAAGTTTATGCTCAGTTCAAGAAAGCTATCTATTTTTATCACCACTTTGAGTAACTCCTGAAATCAAGAAACCTTTTACCACCGCGTCCTTACTTACGTCGATGTAACTAATGCCATGCCCATTCAAGCGTACGGAAAACATACAGCAGAAACTCCAACCAACGATAAATGGGTCATGTCGTGTCACATTATTATCATTATGTATTTATGCTACAACCATGCGCTGAATAGACATGCTGGCTGCTTTTTGTTGCTAGTGGTTGCTGATGGCAAGCTCCTTTTGGTAAAATTTCTCCATCCAGGTGCGGTGCTTTATTGAACTGGAATCCGTCAAGCTCTGGGCAATATACATGAATACAACAAGAACAGTGATTCCCCCCCTTCGTATATACTACTTGTACACATCTACCAAACCCGACATGCCCTCCAAGAGTTGTAATTATGTGTCGTCGCTTCAAGCTAAAAATTCTACTTATATTTACACAACCATGTTTGGAAGCAAAGAAGGCTCTGTTCCAGCGCACAAGAACCAGGTTAGGCTGTGATTTAGAGTGTTTAAGTCCGCAGCTGATCAGGGGAAAAATTGGTTCAGTAAGCCAAACATATAGCATTGCAATCGAAGCGTGGAAAAAAGGTTGAAAATTTCACTACACGTGTCCGTAAAGCTATGCGGTGCAGTACCGTAGTCATCAAGTACCGAGCTTATGCGGGTGTAAAAGATTCAGGCGGTTGCAGTTGAATGGTTTCGTTCGATGGGCTTTGTTTAGTGGAAAAACCGGTAATTTTCGCCGCAGACGCGACGCCACCGAAAGAACTCCAAAAGAGAGTAGCAAAGGAAGTCTTTTGCTGGGTCGCTGACCATTGCCAGTTGTATCATGGAACTGGGCTGAAGGGAACAGAGTTTATTGACTCACTTATTTACGACTTCCGCTCATGAAGTGCGGAGAGCGAATCTTTAAATTTCTGCAATACGGTTAGCATAGTTGCGGAGTGACTAGTAGCAGGCATACGAAAGACGTTAGCAGTAGCACATTTTATTTAGTATCCTATTCATCGTTATGTCTTGGTAGATACAATGCAATCATAGGCCAAAGCGGCGGAGCTGGAGAGGAGAATTGTGTCAGAGTGCCAGCGAGTTTAGCATCAATTGGCACTATTCTACGCTCCGTCATCTTCAGCGGCAGGCAGCCATACCTAAGTATATAGCCAGCATGACTCGTCGGCACACGCAACAGGACCAGCCGGTTTGTACCGTAAGCTGCTATAAACACGCTTAACTTGCAAAGCCTTTAAATGTTTCGACGTGGATAGTCGTAAAGCAGGAATGCAATGTCGTAGGAGAGCTCTCTTCTATGATTGAAGGTATGCTAGTTGTCTCTGGTCTCTGGATTGGCAGATGGCTAAAATAAAATAAAGTAGGTAGTGCAATTTGTTTTCATTATGATAAGATGATAAGATTAGTATTGTATTAGATACGGATTCTTAATTCTTCTACACGTTTGAAAAATAATAAGGTTTCGGACTTGGTACTTGGCCTATTAGTACAACTAATTTGCCCCGTTTCACAAACAGACTTAACAAAAAATAAAATCCGGAGTAATACAGATGGATTTTTAAATCATTTACCTGCCTATACGATTATTTAAATTAATTGTGAAGTAACAAATTGTTACTCATTGGAAAATTTCGCCCACTGATTTACCTCGGCCGAAAACACATTGTAACGAAGTAAAGCAAGAATGTTATTTACCGGGAGAGCACCTTAAGTTTTTCCAAATCAAATGGGGTAAACAATATTTACTAAACATTCATGAGTTTCACGCATTAAGGTATAGTAGTTCATGAACTGAAGTATCGTACCAAATGTTAAGTTACACTGATAACGTAGAGAGTAAAGATAAATTGAACTTTTTCAGCACGATGGACTACCAGTTAGCGATGAGGCAAATGCAGTTCTTCACCCTATGATATGACTGTCAAAGCTTACAAAAAAAACAATTTTTAAATATTGAACTATTAGATATTTTTTTCCGTGAGCTATTACCGATTCTCTAATAAAGATACTCCCTTTGAAATTTTATTTTGTCAATTTAAAAAATTAATCTTCAGTTTTAGATATTTTATGAAATATCTAAACAGGGCCAATTTATAAAAGAAAAACATTAACTTTTTTTTTGGCAACTTCAAGTTCAGCAAATAAAATGATGTATATTTTGGTACTCTAGAAAAAATGGAAAAGTAACATTGCTGTGAAATTTGATTCTAAGAATCTAGAACAAAATAAATGATTTTTCAAAGGGACACGCAAATTTACAAACTAAAACAATGCTGAAATTCGATCATTGTAAAAGCTTAAGAAAGAAAAATCAAATTTGTTTTTAATTTGCGAACCAACAACTATCTATATTTCTGTAAATGAAAAAGTTAGGTTTTTTATTTATATTATATACCATATAATAATATAATAGGAAATTGGGTCTGTGGATCTAGGAATCGGCCTAACCTTAAAATTCAATGAATATATGTTTCACCAATTTTGTACTAAAAATCAAAAATATACAGTAGTATGGTCTCCGCGAAATCAGATTTATAGACCCAAATTAGAGCCATTTCCCCATTAATATAACATGTAATGTATAATTTGATTTTTGCTTAACTTAGCTTAGCTTTAGGTGGACCCTTGCGCTGAACTGGCCGGCTTGACGTGCCGCAAGGGCTCAGTAGGGATCAAGACCCGAAGCTAAGAGTCAGTTCCTTTGTGGTTATATCACATTTATTAGCAGAGCAGCACATCGAAATTTTAGGTGCATTTTATGCTTTATATCCCATGATTCCTTATATACTATACAATTTCAGATCATCCATGGATATCCCAAGTTTTGTAAAATAATTTTAAATCAATTTTTTTTTCTCGTGGCTATGCTACATTGTCTTAGCTTTCAGGTTCATGGTACAATTGCAGCAGGACCACAATCTGCAGACATTTAAATAAAAATGAAATTATTATCATTTTATATTATAACATCCATGCATTACATTTTGTATGCTTTTTTATAAGTCATTTTCAGCTCCGCATATATGCATCCTTGTCAGTTATAGCTCATCTAACCTACGTTATGTATTTGAAAAGATAGAAAGGTTTTTGATGTTTTTTTTATTTTTTAGAAAAAATCATATTCGAAAAATTCTACTTAAAAAAAAGCTCTTTCCTTCTTCATCAAAAATATATATTAATTTACAACCTAGCGGTTTAAAATCATTCATTTCCTATTTCACAGACATAAAGTATCATTTATGGGTCCAGATGAACAAAAGCTATCGAAAAATTCATTTTTTTATCTTTTTGTATGTTTGTTTTATTAAGATTCAGTTTTTGGATTCATACTCATATGAAATTTATTTTGCCTTATTATTAGCTGTTTTCATTATGATATTAATACACATCTAATTTTTATTTTCAGTAACATACCAGTAGATGTCAGATACATCTTGTACCTACGTTTATTATGTTCTCTGACTATTATTGTGAAAACAAATTCTAATCTTAGTAGATCTTAATCCAATAGAAACTTCAAAAGTGGAAGTCTTTCGATGAGTGGATGTTCAGCTTAATTACGGATATATGTATTCTACTATAGTTTACTGGCCTGCTGGTATTATTATTTTATATTATAACGTCAGTTTATTATTTTATGTTATGATATTAAATGATGTGACATAATTGCATTTAAATTCATTTCATTAAAATCACTATTTCCGATGGGACTC
The DNA here is from genome assembly GCA_024533555.2 of Aedes koreicus. Lineage (NCBI taxonomy): Eukaryota > Metazoa > Arthropoda > Insecta > Diptera > Culicidae > Aedes > Aedes koreicus. The sequence goes on from JAHHFK020004853.1 coordinate 26,936, forward strand.
ACTACATAAATTATTGCAAGGAAACGGAACAGCACATCGAAATTTTAGGTTTACTATTCTATTGCTATATAATTTCAGATCATTCATAGGTATCCCAAGTTTTATGAGATAATTTAATATCATTTTTTTTTTCTCGCAGCTACATTGTCTAACTTTCAGGTCCACAAATTTAAGTGCTATTATCATTCTTATATTCATTCTTATATTCATTCACTATATTATTTGTCATTATAATATTCATTCACTATATTTTTATAATTATAATATTCACAAGATTTTAAATATTACTATATGAAACTGAATATATATTGGGAAAGGAGGGAGCATCAGGGTATCACTCAAGCTGGAATTGGACAATGGAGTGGTATGACAACCGGCGTCTAGGAGGGAACAAACAGTATCATTTTCTTTATCCTACCGATTCGATTGTGATGCTGTGAATTCTACTCCAACAGTTTCAGTGAGAGTGACGCGCCCTTCTTAACAAGCCATCCCGTAGAAAGCTTAATAAGTATTGCGAATTGGGTTATTCGATTTGTTGGATCGTATCGTTGGAAGGAGAATCTCATGTTCCCGCGGGTTTCGCGTAAGTGTCTCTGCTTACGGGTCCGCCCCACCGTTTTTGGCCTTTCATACAGCGTTACTGTGAATGCAACCCGGTAACTCAATTTGATCTTGCTATTAAGTGGAGCTGCATACATGACAAGGTCTTAGAAGGGATGGTGGCTACCTTACATACATACATACATACTTAGCTTAGCTTTAGGTGGACTGAATAATATATAATTTGATTTTTGGAAGACAAATTTACATTGAAATTTCAAACTTACGCTAAAAATGTATCTGTCTGTGTAAATTTGTGTTCTGGACCAGTACAAAATGTTGACGTGATATAATCATTTTAGTGAATCCGAGAAATGCTCTGCTCTTCTACTTGAATGTTAAGGTCTCATTTTGGTAAACAGAACGTTCAACAAACGTCAACAAAAGAAAATATGATAAGTAACACTCTGGTTTTATTCTGTGTTCATTATTAAATATTAAATTTATGGGATTTTTTTTTAGTACCGATTTTAACCAACAGTATGAATGCTGTTGTGCCCACGTTGAAGTATGTATAGATTGAGAAGAATTCAACTAACAACAAGAATATATACTAATATATTTTGGGCAAGCAAAGAACCCTTGTCCAAGTCTTTTACTATTTCAAAGTTCAAACCCCCCGGGAACTAAAACTGGGATTCATATTCCTCAACACGAAGAACCACCAAAAGGTAATCTACCTACATTACTGAGCAATACTCACGGTGGCGGTATGCAATTACGAAACCGGTGAACCTGGGACTGATTTATAGTTATGGGTTTGGCAGGGCAAGAAGGCAATTGGTTAACCTTGACGTTCATTGCTAAATGTTGGTAATTACGCTTAATACTAAACGCGGAGCAGCCAATCAGTTGAATAAGCCAGAAATCTCAGATAGAGAACTGTCAATCTGACAATCGAACGTTCTTCTTTGCTGATTGGAAACAAGATACATTCAACAGCGAATATCTTAACGAAAAACTTTTCTTGCGATGTCCCAAAATTTGTTGAATACATATCTCTTCGAACTATTAACACTCCCGAGGGAGTTTTCCGAAGGTAAGAAGATGCATGACGCACCATCAAGAGCTTGATGCCAGAATACTGAACTAAGTAGTAAAGCATCTTGGAGATCCTCTATTTATTCACTAAAACTAGAGCGGAATGAGATTTTACAAAATAAAAAAAATGAAGTTCGCTAATAGCTATCTCATTTATTGAAGTTACGAATGAGCAAAAATAAATATCCCAAATTGAAATTCAATGCATGAAGCTTATGTACAGGCACGATGATGGCAAGCAGTATTCCACTATGTGTTAGAGAATCTTTATTGTTTTTGTTAAAGTCAGATTGTTCTTTTTTTTTTTAAAAAAAAAGAGATACAAACTCATCTAAAGTCCTTATAATGGTTTCTAAGTGTCATCGGACAGTGGTCAGCCACTGCTCAAATTTTTTTTCTTCTAATAGTGTTGTAAGATCTTTTTCAACATTATTATTTGAAAAACACTTTTCACAAGTACGGAAAAAATAATTTTTTCGGCATAGTAAGAGCGCCGCAGACCATTTTCTCTAGTATGTATGTTTGTGAAACTATACCTAGAATGTGTTTCATCAATTTTACATTTTCGTGAATTGCGCATTCACATACGTTATGAGTTCTTTTTGTGTCAAGTAGTATGCAATGTATAGGTCTCAGTTGTGTAAACAAAGTAAAGCCTATTTTTACATCTGGGTATGTTTCCTCAAAAATTTAGTTAGTTCCTACAAATACATCATTAAAATCTTTTTCTGAATGTATCCCTTGAGTCCATTCCGAAGCTCATAAACACAATCGTTAGTTCCTGGAATAAATCTACGAATATCATCATTATCGAAAAGTATTACAATCGTTTCCTTATCATTATCACTCATTCCATTCTGAGGCATAGGATGGAAGTTTGAGAGCAAGCACGATGAACGTTATTAGCCATGAGAAAGTATATATGGCCTTTCGCAAAAAGTCCAGAAGAGTTGCATGCAACTAAATTGTCTACCTACTGAACAAATATACGAAATTCTGAGGTTTTTTTTTTTGCATGTTAGTTAAATACATTGAAGTTTTTTTTTCACAACTCTAGGATAACATCTTCGTAGGTTTTAAATCTATGCGATGCATCGATTTTAAAAGAAGACTTAAACAAACGTCTGTTTAAATGTTGGTCTACATGAAGTTTCTTAAAACAAAGTATTAGAAATTGTTTAGTATGACGAAACATTGACATACACATTGATTTTAAGATGGTACTGCCAAGTCCTAGATGCATTGGCACGAATCGTTTATTGTAATAAATATCATCTTCTTGCTGGGGATATAATTTCTCTAAATTGTTATTATTGTTATTGTTAGTCGCATAAATCGTGCCTTCAATTAAGGCGTATCCGGGGACTACTCCCCGCCGGGTCTATGCAACTTATTAATCCTTCCCGTTGCACGTGTCAGCTTGTGCGATACTCTAGACACACAGTGGATGGTCGTATCCGGGTCCTCCACTGGGTAGGCGCAGGTGTCCGTCCAGTGTCTGGTACATTAATTCATCTTTATGCCTAACTGAATTATTATTACTTAAATGTTTTGATGTCAATTGACTATAATAATATGAAAACTCCATACCGAATTCTTCAAAATATTATAAACATTAAAAACTTATCAGAACATGTCCTCGTTTATACCGTTTGGATTTTGAGTTTTAGTAGCATTCCATAAACCCAGCTTATTAAATATTTGTTCCAACAACCAAATGAAAACGTAGAAGGTGCCCTGCATTGGCCAACAATAAATTCTCCTTCAAGCATTCCCCTTAACCATCCAAACCCAACACTTCATCATACCCAAACCTTTTTGCTGAAAAACTATATCTGATGAACTCAGTCGGCTGGTCTACTGAATAGCCCCTTAATCTTGAAATGTTACTGGTCTATACTGTTACTGTCACCCTTTATTGTTAGTGAGTACATATAATGTTTGAAGGTAAATTATTGGTTCGATCACTAAACAAATCATCTAAAAGCTCTATTTATCTCTTCCGCTCAGCTACTCTCAATGAATGCTTCCCTAAGCAGTCTCTCCGCTTCCTGCAATAACCTAACCATAAATTCACAATCCACCGATTCCCAATCACGAAAGAAATTCCCACCGCCTAACATGCAAGTGGGCGGAATGTTACAACTTGCAAAAATTGTAAAAGAAATCGATGAATCAACCCTCTCAGATTTAACGCTAATATGCTGTTATGATAAATGTACAAGCTCATAACTGTAGCTAGTTTGTGATTTGTAAAGTGTCCAGATTCATGAATAAAAAGTGCGGGTACTGATGCAGCACGGCACCCGAACTTTGGATTTGGAAATTTGTGTCGCTCAAAGAAATGTGCAAAAGCACGTTGGCCAATATTTAGTGTCAACCAGTGGGTACGTGTGCTCTACTCCAAGTTCCCCTTCTTTCAAACTCACCTTCAGTTCAATTTACCCATTGAGTTGGACACATCACAATAGAAAATATTGTGATGAGAGCACGGACGTTAGGTAACAATATGTATGAAAAATACTTCATAACCTATGTAGGATTATATTTGAAAAATCCAAATTTGGCCAACACCCACCGATATAATTTCTCTAAATAACTCTAAATAACAATAACAATGCAATTGTGTGAAATTTTTACGAACGGATCACTGTAGTAAGGAGAACTAACGTAACGTAACGTAAATCGACAAAAAGTGCCTCTAATTCTTCCGCCCTGTCAAAAGAGCTACTCGCTTATGTCGGTCTCAATGTTTTTGACAACGACATAACGGCATAGAATTATCAGTATCTTAAAAATTATGGTAATTTCGCCGTAAATAGTCTTGAAAATATCGAGTTAAACTTTTCAATCGGTCTAGCACTAGATTTAAAAAAGGTGATGTTCAAGAACAGTGAAAGTTTCATTTTGTTCTTCTACACACTTAGAAAATTTTACAGTATACGGTAATTTTTTACCGAACTTTCAACGGCTGAACGTTCGGTAATCCGATTTAACTGATTTCGGTAAAATTTTACAAGTTCCGGTAATTTTTTTACCGGAATACTGTAAAATTTCACCAAAATCCGGTAAATCGGATTACCGAACGTTCAGCAAAGTTCGGTAAAAAATTACCGAATACTGTAAAATTTTCTAAGTATGTACGTCTAGGATTCTCTTCTCATGGATGTTAACCCTCGGCAACTCTCACGCCAGTTCAAATCTCATCGCGAAAAGTCACAAAAACATGTGACTGTGATGTGAGATCATCAGGTCGAATTAGCTCGAGGCTCAAGTCTCAATAATAAAGAAATAAATAAAAAACCACATTCACTATTTTCATATCACTGACAACTATCGTTCAGTATATAATATGAAAGGAAAACGGATCATCCTAATCGTAAAATACTAATTCAACAACCATGCCAAGCCAATAAAATTTGCATAAACGGCGTAATTCTAGTAGCCACATGCTTGCACGTTCCTGACTCGTTGCTTTCAGTCGAAGGCGTTCAATGTATTGATCGAATTTTAAACCTTCGACAATCTGAATTGAAATGCAAACCAACATTCTCCGATTTCAACATAAACTCAGTTTTTTTCCCTTTCATGTCCATTCGATTCCTCATTCACGTACCATCCTGGATGTTTCTATTGTTTTCACCATCATCGATGGTGATTCAATATTTGTCTCACGCAGGCGAATTGCCAATTTCGCCGTGTATCATTTTATGCTGATTTTCCAACGGTCAGAACCCGACGACGCTATTGTCTTCTGTCTAATCGTCTCCTACTTCGCTGATTATCACCACTGAATTGCACATCGCCAATGTCGTCGTAACTTTCCTTTTCGTCTACCACCTTCCTTTGAGACCCGCCAGCTCCAACGACCAGTAACCACAAATCGGAATATTTGACATACAGTCACGAAAGCTAACTGACAGTAGTAGGTTTAGTTCATTCAACACGTTTTCAAACTGATACAAAAGCACAAACTCAGCGGTATGCTAAATACGTTATTGTTTTCTCGGTCAGCTCACAGTTATTTGGAACCGAGAAAAGAAGAAAATCACACCGCCATCGACGAACAAAGGTCGTGAATGGTGTAGCATTAGATGGGCAGTGGAAAACTCGAACCGAATAAGGCATCGTTTTGTTTGAAGTAATTTTAATAACGAGCGTTACGTGAAACACTACAGCAGACCGAGCGGCGGGTGAAAACAACCGAAAACCACACCATCACGAGCATTTTAAAAATTGCATCGTTCACCATCAATGTTTTGTACTGCGTCTGGTTGAGGCTTCTTCTTTGCACTTTGTACAAGTACGCAAGCGAGTGGGAAATGCACAATCGATTTGTTTGCATACATGCTTACAATCATTATGACTGCAGGGGGGAAATGAATTGGTCGGACCCATTCCGTCCTCCGTCTTCTTTTTTTTCTTCTACTAATGGAGCGGTTTCACCAATGCAATGTTTAGCACACCAAATGAATCGGAAAAGGGTGGAGTCCCAGTGCACGTGTTGAATGCGTTGAATGAAGTGAAATTAGGAGTCAAGTAGATATTTAGGAATACTAATCGGTGATTCGTTGCATTAGTAAAGCAACAGTGTTTGTTTGGTAAAGTTCCCTATGTTCCACGCAATTCGTAAAAAAAAAAACCATTGAAAAGACTACGGATTTTTTAAAAGGAAATGCTGTAAAACACTTCTCGTTAAGATCATAAAATATTTTTTAGAAATTCCTTATACTCCATTTATTATTTTATGTCGGAATCTTTTATGAAATTTAGTGAAAAATTTCACCGGTGTGTAATGTTTTTGAAATTTTTCTCAATATTTCGTATAAGGTCAAATTCTTTTGCAAACCTAATCGTCAATACACTTTTATTTTAATACTATACTCCGTAGCTTTGATTTTTTAAACGCTTGAATCTTTTAGCCGTTCTTCAGAATATCAATGAAACTATTTTTACGTATTCTTCATATTCTTTTCGATAATATTAGTTTTATCTTATCTAGAATATTCTAGAATTTTATTTGGAATTCTTTTCGGGATCTCGAAACTCGCGACAGAGAGTTGGTTATTTCAGCAGGTTGAACCCAACGCACACTTCATTTTAGCAATCTATCGATTGTAATTTTCCCCAATTTTGTAATGGTGGCCTCAAAACTAAAATTCATGGTTATGAACATGGTAAAATACTCGATTTAATAATAACACCTAGAGGACGGTCAAAAATAATTGCACTCCAAATGAAGACCCCGAAATTTCACTGTATAATGACGTGCTGTTTATATGGGGTTTTTATGCAATTTTAAAAGATTCAACGTGTTCCCTCTCGCGGGTCAAATTTTTCACCTTGTCGGCGGTGAGAGGGCTTATCGCATGCTATAAACATGCATGTGAGACCAAGAATTTGACCAGTAGTGAAAGTATCACATATTCTACACATTTATTTCACCGCCACGTCTTAGAACGTTTATATAAAGGCACTAACATCAGGTGTGATACTGCGGGTTATGCCACAATTCACTCTTACACTTCTTACTTTCAATCAAAGGGAAACGACTAAAAGTGCACTTTCCATTTTCGTGGCAAGTTATGTTGTCGTTTATCCATATGTTTTATGGAATGAATAACCAAAATACCTGGTTTGCTCATGGTATAATAAGTGAAAGTAATTGCAAATTTTCGAAAAGGGTGAATGTTTTGATCATGGTAAATATTAGACGGTTCGAAATGAAGCATATAGCCGTAGAAAAGTGTAACTTTAGACTGACGATGACAAGCATGTATATTAGAGATAGGACGTGGAGGGCCCGCATAGGAAGCACGAGCAGTAGATTAAACCTTTCAAGTAGTTTATTTCAGCAACAGTGCGGAGGGTCCGCTCAGAGAGGGTCTAGTATTTGACTTACTTTAGAAGGGGGGGTATGTTTAAATCACGGTAGTTCAATTCCGGTTGAATTCCATATCGGTTCAAGTGCTCAAGCGGCCAACATAGGCAAGTGCTTCTAAGGTATTGGTCGTAGTAGAGCTGACGTTGGGAAAGAGTCTAGTCTTGACAACCAAGCTGTCACGCAGCTCCAGCTAGATACCCTCACTAAAAAAATAAAAAGATTCAACGTGTTAACCAAGTTATCTGAATACATTAAAAACAAAAACACAAAAAAAAGACTGTACTCGAAAAACAAGCATCACATTCTTTTGTGTATAACTTTTTATTGCATGGGTTAAAATTGATGAAATTTTGGGTAAAACTAGTTTAGAGTGTAATGTTTACATGTACAATTTCGTCACAATCGGGCAAGAAGTCATCGAGATGGCTGCCAAGCAATATGTGCTTCGTCAAAAAATTATGGGCGCGGTCGTGGAAAATCCAGGCCAGTACAACAGGTGGATCAGGAAACATTTGAGAATCGACTATTCGACCGTGTCCCGTGTGGAAAAATCGGTCAAGGAGACCTAGACGACCCAGCGGTGAGCTGGCAGCGGAAGAAAAGCGAAGGCGACCGATCCCGTGAACGCAAGGAAGGTGAGGGATTACTTCAAGCGCAATCCAAACCATTTGATTTTGGTCGTGGCCAAGAAGGTCGACTCTTCCGTCTGGTTCGTTCAGCAGACAATGAAGCGGGACGGACTTCATGTCTTCAAGGTAAGGAAGGCGCCTAACCGAACCGATAAACAGAAAACGGTGGCCAAATCCCGCGCCAGGAAGCTGTACCGCGAGTGGTTGGTGGAGTCGAAATGCATCGTAATGGACGACGAGACGTACAGTAAAGTGGACGCCAGGCAGATCCCCGGCCTGGAGTTTTTCGTCGGCAAGTCCCGCCTGGATGTTCCGGAGAAGCTCTGGAAGAAAAAGATCGACAAATTTGCCAAGAAGAACTTGGTGTGGCAGGCAATCTGTGGGTGCGGCAAATTCAGCAAGCCAGCACCGGCGACCGGCACCATCAACGGCCAAATATATAAAGAAGAATGTCTCCAGAAGCACCTGGTGACCTTCCTCCGGCTCCACGAAGTTGACACAGTGTTTTGACCGGATCTGGCATCGTGCCATTACCCGAAACCGGCGATGGAGTGGTACGAAGCCAACGATGTTGTTTTTGTGCCGAGGGCGATAAATCCGCCAAACTAGCCAGAACTTCGCTCAATAGAAATTTTCTGGACGATACCAAAACGACAAAGATTTGAAGAAAGAGTGGATGAAAGTGTGTAAGAGAGATGGCGCAAGTATGGCACAATGAGGTGTATACAGGTGGCAAAGAGCAAGATGTTAGTCGGTATTAGTAACGAAAAATATGTAAACAATTTATGATTTTGGATAGTGACGTAAAACTCCAAAAACAAGCGAATGGTAACAAAGCAAGTTTAATTTTTTTTCCCCATCCTTTAAGTGCACAAGAAGGCATTTTTCAGCAGAAACCTTTTAAAACCTATACTTATAGCAGCCTTGTGATTTGCTGCTGTTGTGAATTGATGTTTTTGGAGATCTACGTCACGCATGTTTACAAACAACAGGCTGTGCATCATCTCACGAACACAATGACAGTATTTTGCATTACACTAATACAACTTAACGACTTCTGCTGCACCTGTATAGACCTCATTGAGTATGGCACAGGATTTGATGGGTAGCGCTAAGTCTAAGCTGCGGGCATTTAGTCTAGGAGAGGAGGTTGAATAAACCAATTTTGCAAGAACATAGCGATTATGTGTTTTTTATGCTTTGAGAGTTTCAAAAATATCCGACTTAAAATGAATTTTTGGTGATCATTTTTGTCTGTTGCATTTTTTTCGAGTACAATCTTTAGATTACATCCCCTGCTTTAGGTAAAGGTCGCTAGAATACATAAATGACCACCACCATGGGCTATTTACATTGCCACTAATAAGCTTAATTTGAAAGCAATGAGCATGAAAATACTAAAAAGAAGAAGAAGAATTTCCAGTTCTGAACTGATTAGATTCACTTCCAAATAGCTTTCTTCAAGAAAGCTGAATAAGAACACTTCACTTTAAAAAAACACTTAAGACTTCAAGTCGAGCACTCGACATCGAAGAAGTCTATTAGTCGCAAACGAAATAGGCCTATGAGTCAAAAGATAAGCTTTTTCTAGTGGAATTTGCTTCTAGGAATTTTCTCGCGTTTGAAAAAGTGTGTCAGTTTTTTTTATTTATTCTTTTAAGAAATGAAAATATAAGTAAAGTCAAGTATTAAATTTAATTTACCTAGTTTTCTAAGAATAAGAATGTTAAACTCAAGATATGACAGTTTCGATTATGCTATCTACTTTGCTATGAAGGGAATGCAATTCTTAATTCAATGAGATATTGAATAAATTTTATATTTATTCAGAACTCTCTAATGTTAGAATGTCACAATTTACGACAGTATGCCACGTCGGGTAGCTCATGGGTAAAATATGCAGGTATGTTTTACATCTAGATAGAAGATGTTTTGAGTTAGAGAGATGTTCTAGATCATCCAACTAAGGACTAATTTCAGACTAAACTACAAAACAATCCAATGGAACAAATTTGTCTTTAATCCCACATTGTAAAAATGCAAAAATATCGAAGACGGCCCCGGTGGTTTAGTGGTAAGTGTGGCTGCCTCTCGCCCCAGTCGGTCTGGTATCAATTCTAGCCGGGGACGTTGGAATTTTTTGTGACGAAAAATCACTGATCACGTCCTTCTTCGGAAGGGAAGTAAAGCTGTTGGTCCCGTGTGATGATAGGTTCGATACGTAGGGTCCAGGTCATCTCCCTAACGTGACGAACCAGCCCTTGGCTGAAAGTAACGTAAATACGGAACAACTATACCAACAAGATAGCATGTTAAAAGATTTATCCTGCTAAAATGATTAGTTACTTAACACGATTTTCAATTGTACTCTAAGTAATGAACCGATGATAAATTTGGGTTTCTAACGAATTATCTGTTATTTCTAGGTTATTCCGATTCAACGACAGGCTGGATGTGGCTGGGTTCGATTCCCGGTCTGGTCTAGTAATTTTTCGTTAAGTAAAAATGTTTGACTCCCTGGACATATGGTATGATTGTTCTTGCCACACAATCACAATGAGGCTTGAACGGTACAGGCACCGAAAGCTCTGAAATAATAAATGTGGAAGTGCATTCGATGAAGAGGCCGATTCTTTAAATATGCGCTTCTACGACATTTGTTTCTTCCAAAAATGTGCAGTCTGGAAAAGCGGAAAAGCATGCAATCTTTTCCTGCTGCATATAACTGTAATGAATTGCATTCAGGTTTGTGTCTCCATCCTTTCACTTCAATAGTATTGCTGCAGGACATTTAGCAATTATTATGATACTACGGAACTATTTATATCCATACAGTGATCCGCAGAAGAGGAAATCATTGTTTTTTTTAAATATCATATTGGCGTATTTTAATCTATATGGAAAATTTAGATTTAAAATAATTTTACAAGCGATTTAGCCAAATATGTCCTTTTTTATGGAAAATGGATGGCTATTGGATTATTTCCTCTGCCGGTCACTGTATACTGTCATTCGAACAATGAAACTTTTCCCTCCCTTGTGACAGCAATTCAACTTCAGCGAGTGAGTCGCGACAGAGTATGATATCATCTGACTGTCGACCATAGTCGTTATTGTGTTTGCGTCAGTGAGCAGAGCAAAAAGCAAATGCATCAAGCCAAGGATAATATTCATTCGGCGGGGACGACGCGGCGCCAGTCGTGGTGGGTCCTTCAACTCGCCAATGCACGCCTTCCTTTTGATAATCATTACCATGGGCAGAACAACCGGCGTCTGTCTGGTTGTGTTTTCGTTTATTTTGCCAGTAGCGCTTCTAGAACTCAACACCAGAAGAGTGTAGTCGAATATGAACGGAAGAATCGTTAAACTTCATTAATTCCATTCGCTCACTCACACTCGCGACATTCAATCACAGGGTCCGGTACGGTCTTCGGCTGTGCTGTAGAGTTTACGGTAGCGTAAATATTTACCTTGGTGTATTCCTGTTGAGTTTTGTTTTTCTTTCTTCGAAAGCCAGGAACGATGCGGAGCGACCCCGGTTGGGCATTGGATTCAGAACTTTTTGTTTTGTTTTTGGAAGCTTTGTTTTACATCCATACTGGGCAGTTAATTTTTTGTTTTGATTTTATATGGGAGAAAAACTCACTGCGCGTCTGGTGGCATCGATATGAAGCACGTGTACCGTTTGGGTGAATCGAAGAGGTGTATGACTGAAGTAGGATTACCGACTTTAAGCGGATTGCATGAATTGGATTGAAGATCCCGGATCGATTATATGAATTATGAAAGAAAATAACGTATACACGTAGGTACTGCGATTGTGGAACATATAATGAACGTCTACAAATTAGATTAAATCATCTTTGTGTTCATGATTAATTATTCGTGGACAGTTATAGAACCCAGACCGTCCTTGCTTCACTCTTCCGTGTCACGAGATGCCTTCATATGGCGTCTTTCACGCATCTTATTCTTAATGATCTTCAGGTGCTTGAGAACTTCTGCTGTGTTCTGAATTTAGGAGACACACTTGATCGTCCGTAAGCAGTCTTCAGCCGATACAAACAACCTCCCAGCTGCACATGAACGCGTCATTTTTGAGCTTGGTAAACAAATTCAAGAACAATAAAACGTTCTGTTTACTTTGGAAATCCCATCAGAGTGTTCCGTTCCAGCAGCAACATCAACACCGACACTAGCCGGGAACAACAGAAGGGGTTTTTATTTTCGAAAACCCCATGGCTGGCTTCATGCTCCCATTAGTCATTGGCAATGGCTATGGCTAGGTTCATGCGGCGGCGTCGATGACGACGAAGACGACGATTCAACGATGATGAGTTGATGCCAAACAGACGAGACCGAAACATGCTGCTACTGTAGAGGAAATTGTGTTGGATTACTCACATTTTCTTCTGAGGAAAGAGATGCAGCATCCTCAATCATATAACTATATTGGAACCGTACCGCCTATAGGTAAACATGCTACGCTACGAGTTCCTCGTGTAAATCATGGAAAATACAATATCATCGATTCGATATTAGCAACACCAGTACCCAGAAGTACGAGACTAAATTGAAAGCACTACTGTCGAGTATATTTCGCTCATTCGCTACGATGAAGGCGTTCAATCAACGTACATTGGCAACATGCCATTTTTAAATAATACATTTTCCTCGCTCTTTCACATGGATTTGGATCTCCGCCACCGGCAGGCAATACCAAAGCGCTTTCTATTGTTGTGCTCTGTCAATGCACACATCTCAGGTCATATCTAGGTATGTGTAAATGTTCATGTGAACACACTGGCGGGGACTGAATGGCGGCAGTTCAATGCCTTCTTCAAGTCATATCCGTAGCGGCCTATGTTTATGTGTTACTTGCTGCACATAGTTTTGCATGCAACGGCAGAAGACAAAAGTGCTACCACGTGGCCACACGGTTGCTGGCGAGGTAATAGGATCCAGCAAACACAAGCACACCTAAATAGGCAATGGCGATCGATATCACGGCGGTAGATGATGCTGATGCTGCTGCTGATTGCAGTTGGTACGTGACAATTTGAGAACTATCGTTGTGAAACCACCAACGAACGGTTGGGTTTGGCGACGTCTATGCCGCTTTGGCTTCGTTCCAGCTGTAGAGTACTGTAGAATAATGCCGAGGGACTATAGGGCAGTAAAATTGTCACATACAATCGAAGTGGCTGAATCGGGTTGGGATTATCTCATGGATTTCTGTAGGAAGTAGCATGAAGATAAGTTACTTAAAAATTGAGATTAAGTCTAGTTCAATGGTCTGAAATGAATCCATGCGATTTTTAAGGAACCCCAGAAGATAAGAAATATTTCCTTGACTTTGGAAGAAACTATAATCTCGAAGCACGCAAATTTCAAAGCTAAGCAAAGTCACGAGTTCGAATCTCACCCCCGGACAAGTTACGAAAATATCGAAAAAGGTAAATACCTGAGTGACTATGACGAGATATGAACCAGCCCAGGGCTGAAAATCTCGATAATAAAGAGAAAAAAAACTGCTGAATCAATAAAAAGTAGCGATGTAACAGCAGTTTTTATGTTCACGTGTTAAAAAAGGTGGCGTTTCGTCCACATGTGCGCTACACGGCATTACCCGACACTGGCAGAGCAAATATTCGCAGTCAAACTAGATGCTCACAAATGTTGGTGCCGAAAATACAGTCTATTGAGTTTTCACGTTGAGTCTTTTTCTCTTTCAAATTTGAGCCACTCTTTTGCAGATGAGTAAGTTCATACAAATAATGCAATTTTTGTTGAAAGTAATTTTAAGTAGTATTCCTGCTTGAAAATCTAAGCAGAATTCACTTAGAATCCTGAAGAGAGATTTGCCGGAAGTGTAAGCAAGATTCACGCTATTATAAACAAGCGTTCCGCTTTGAGCTCTGAAGATTAGGCCAAGAGTCCAGGCAGTTTTTTTTATCAACGTTTTAGCAAGATTCGCTCAGAATCCTAACGAATCTTCGTTAGGGATTGAACAAAACCCCTAGCGGATGAAGATTAGAAGCCTAGCCCAGATTGGTTAAGGAACCTTCACCATTTTTCGGTCAGAATTTTTAAAAGTATTCGCTCAGAATTATGTTTATGTTAAGTTTGGTCAGAATACTATGCATATTTTTTTCGGAGTCATGAGCGTGTTAGCATTAGCACTGACGTTTGCACACCTCGTGGATGAATCTACCATGCGGAATAATTCGTTGAAGAAATTGCATGTCATAATGAAACGGAACAAGTTACTGATACGTTTCTTCAATCCTCGATCGCTCACCTGGCCACGTCCATACAACCGTTGGAGATAGGGAGGATTTTGTATCTACCTTAAGAAGACGCAGAAAACCCACGCAGCCTTCAGTAGATATAAAGGAACAGGCGAAATTAATATTCCGAGAGAATAGTTAAACAGAATGCCCTGTTTGGTGTACAGAACAAACATTTTATTCATAAAAAGGTCGTCGGGAGCATGTAGTCTAAGAAGGTTAAATGATGCTCAGAAAACCCACGCAGCCTTCAGTAGATATAAAGGAACAGGCGAAATTAATAATCCGAGAGACTAGTTAAACAGAATGCCCTGTTTGGTGTACAGAACAAACATTTAATTCATAAAAAGGTCGTCGGGAACATGTAGTCTAAGAAGGTTAAATGATGCTCCATTTATCTTCATACGGTTGGGACTTAATCATTAACTGTAGCCCTAGCCCCATATGCCTTATGGTTATAGCGGCATTAGTCGCTGTCTGAAAAATAATACTCACACACGTTTTTACGGCAAAAAATTCTTGTTCACACAAATCGGTTTCTATGTAAATTGAAATTTCTTGGGCAAATTCCCGTTATTAATTCCAGGTTATTTTCTCTTCATTTGTACTGATTTGATGATCGATACATTCCGAAGAAAAAAATAAATACTCAAAAGCACAATCTGCCCTAATCTTCTCTAATCATTGTTTTCACTACACAAAATAGTTTCAGTAAGAGGATCTGACTGTAAAGCCACAGCCAGCACTATCAAAATACGTAAGGACATTGCACTCGCGGAGAATCGATTACCGAAATCGATACCGTTTTCTTTAAATTTTTCACTAAATTTTCGATTCTTTACGCACCAGAAAACCCCAAACACGCCAGTTCCAAAGCACCGCTTGCCTCGATCTTCTTTAGGAGTCATGAGCATGTTTTGATAAAAAAAAAAATAAGCAGGACTCGTTCAAAATCCTTAGCACAATACGAGTGAAATCGTGAGTATATCCTCACAAAATTGCAAATCAAGTCGCATCACAAAATTGCAAATCAAGTCGCCTCAGCACATTGATTAGGACTCGCACAAAATTATGTGTAAGATTCAGTGCGAATCTTTGGTATGATTGCACGAAATCCTTAGCGGATTAAGATTCGAATCCTAGCCTAGATTTGCTTAGAATCTCGAGCATTCTTCGGTTAGAATTTGTACAAGGATTCGTTCAGAACTATGGTTATGATGATATTTGATCAGAATACTGAGTAAAGACTGGACTCGGAAAAATAAGACACACAAAAATGATCACCAAAAATTCATTTTAAATCGGATACTTCTCCAATTTTCAGGGATAAAATAACTGTATATGTTTTGGCATAATTTATTTATTGAATTTCCTCCCCCAAGCTGAATGCTCGTACATTTCTCTTAACATTGCTCATGAGATCTTGGGCGAGGCTTTGTCCATCTTCCTTACACAATTTCTCCCAGTTTTTCTTCCAAGCTTCATCGGTTTTGAATGTTTTTCTGCTTTTCTTCAACTTCTTCTTCATTATCGCCCAAAACTTTTCGATCGGACGAAGTTCTGGTGTATTTGGCGGGTTCACCTCTTTCGGGACCACATTAACGCCCTTCGCTTTGTACCAATCCATTACAGGCTTGGCGTAATGGCACGAAGCGAGATCCGGCCAGAACAGCGGAAGGGCAGCAAGCGCTTCTGCAAGCATTCCTCTCGATAAATCTGCCCGTTTATGGTGCCGGTTGTAACGAACGGCTCGCTGTTACGTCCGCACTCGCAGATCGCCTGCCACAACAGGTACTTCTTCACGAATTTGTCCATCTTTCTCTTCCGGAACCTCCATGCGGGACGTACCGACAAAAAACTCGAGGCCGGGGATTTGTTTGGTGTCCGCCTTGATATATCCTCAGCAAAATTCTATAGTAATTATGAGAATATTCGCTCAGAGTGCCGAGCACGATTGACTCAGATTCCTAATAGGTCACTGAATATTCACTGATTTGTTGGAAATCATGAGCAGGATTCACTGAGTACTGAGAATGATTGGTTCAGAATTTTGAGCCGGATTTCTTTAAAATACTGAGCAGTTTGCGCTCAGAAGCATAAGTCAGAGTAATTTGGAATTTCGACCAAAATTTGATCATAATACTGATAGTACTGGATTCTTGAGATCATTCATTCAAAAGTAAGCTTTTGCTTGAAAACCTGTCCAGTGTTTGTTCAGGATTTCAAACGAAATTGACTCGGATTCTTGATGAAGTCACTCAACATTCGCGGATTTGGCAATAGAACGAAAGAACGTATATATTTAAAGGTATATATTTATATTTGAAAACGTTGTCGCGAATGAAACTAACGTTATCTAGGATTTTTTTTTCAAAAAGGCGAATGAGAGATTATCTCTTCTCTTGTTTTCATTCATTAATTACAGCGTCATTGTGAAATTTCCGAGGATTTCTTTAGTACAGCTCGAAAGACAACAGTGCTGACTAGAGGACTGCAAAATGGTGAGTCGACAACTGGGAAGGAGTGGGCGTCCCTGCAACATAGCTCTGATCCTCATAAGTTCCTACCTCATGCTTCCACGGGTCAAGAGATGACAAAGATCGCCAGCTAAGGGTTGCGTAATTAGCTGGTAGTGCAGCCTGGGCACTGTTGTCTTTCTGACTTTAGCTAGACCAACACGATGAAGGCAGCGCGACCCAGGTAAGGTAGCATGCTGAAATCTTACCCTACCACGAAAAATGGAAGTATTCTTTATACGGTATATACTTTCAGATCATCCATGGAACTGCCACGTATTTTATATTAATTTAAAATTATTGTTTTAACGTTTCTTTTTAATAAAAGATCAATTACGAAAAATTCTTTTAAATTGTTTTTTCCTTCATTCAAAAAAAATTAATAATTCAAAAAGATTCAAATAGATACGAATTCTGATAGTATTTTCAATTAACATAAACATATACACTATTATATAAATATTTCATGGGAATGGGAGGGACCATCAGGGCACCCGATTGAAGCACTCTGGATGGGGAGAGTGGAAATGCCAAATCCCCATTGCTGACAGTTTGTGAATAGAGGGCGGGCTCTTCTTCCCACCCATTGGGGCATCTTGATGTTAGATAGCTCGCTCTTATGACCAATTGTTCAATATTGTTGTTGGAAGAAGATTCTTTATATCATTGTGAAAACGAATATGTGATGGTGCCTGTCGATCCACCCAACCCGTTTTTGGCCCTTCATACAATGGCATGATTGGGATAATCAGTGGCTATTAAAGCTTGATCAAGTCTAACAGAGAGCCCATTGCTGTCGGAGTTAGTTTCCGCACTACAATGGGTGGTAGTACATATCATACATCATACATCAAGATGAAAGTTTATTCCAGATAGTATAGGTATTTTATTTCATTGCATATTAAGGTGCTTTTTCTATGAATTTAGGTCATTGGATATTATTAAAACTAATCAACGCTCTTCATCTGCTGACTATGTAAATCCATGTGTCATGAATACATACATCTTTGTTATTGTTTAATATACACAGAAAAAAAAATTAACTGGCGCGTAAACTTTCCCCTCGTTTAATATCATGCCAAAGGGACGCTCCGAAATTGTTTGAAATTTTTCATGCGCCATACATCAATGTTTGCAATCTTTCACACAACAGACTAGATTCAGGCGTTATCGAAAGACAACAGTGCCGACTAGAATATTATGCGAATAATATTATGAATAACATAAAGGCAGTTAAGATATGAATGAAAGAATAAATAAACATAGAGAGATTCACTTGATTCAATGTGAGATTCACTTTAATGAATGCGAAACGCCATCGTTTCGAGAATTGGCGCAAATTGCGAAGTGTTCGAAGTCTGCTGTTTGCAAAATCATGAAGAAGTATAGTGAAACTTATTCTTCTGTAGACCTACCAAAATCCGGACGCAGAAAGAGACCAATGAACCGAACAAAAAGAGCTGGCAGCGGTGCATCTTTTAAAGTCAAAGAAACCGTATTCTGCTCGCGAAATTGCCAAAAAAAAACTGAGCATAGGTTTCAGAACTGGGCAAAATATCAAAAAGCGTAACAACATCAGAACTTATGAGAAGCAAAGAGCATCTAAAAGGACGAATGCCTAGAAAGCAAGCATCGAAAACTAGATCACCTTTTCATTAAAGAGCCAAACCGATAAATTTTGATGGTCGAGGAAAAGTACGTTAAATTGGACACTAGTACACGTCCACGCCTCCAATTTCACAATGTTGAGCAAAGCAAGAAGGTACCCGATGACGAACGTACCGTACAGAGAACAGAGAAGTTCGGAAAGATGAAGGCATGAAGAAGTTCTTCGTAAGGTGTGGCCCATTTAGTATTGGAGCAAACACTTTGGATTCTTACAGCGACCCTAGTGGTCGGATTTGTAAACTATGACATCTTATGTGTCCCCTATAACAATTACAACATCTGAAGTTTTTTTTCGCGGTGCAGTTCGAACCTGTTTCAGAGAAATACAAAATGGAAGAAGAAAGAAGAAAAACAATCGTTTGGAAAGCCCTTCGTGGTCCGGCCAAAACTTGCTAAAGTGTTGGATTTACCCCGAAATACCGTGTGGCGTGTTTTGAAAAAGTACAGAGAAACTTTGTCGACGGATCGCAAGCCTCAAAGCAAGCGTCGGGCGGGTACTGTCAACCGTCAACTGCAGAACAAAGTCATCAAGAACATTAAGGCAAACCCCAACATCTCAGTTTCGCGCCGCACGTAGTACCGTGCAACAGATTCGTCACCGGGAAGGCTTCAAGTCATACCGTGCCTGACCCAAATAGGGATCAAAAGCAGAACAATATGGCCAGAAAATTGTATGATCAGCTGTTGACAAAATTCAATGGCTGTCTCCTCATGGATGATGAAACCTATGTAAAGGTCGATTTCAAACAACTACCGGGACACAAATTTTACTTGGCTACGGCTCGGGGAGATGTTCCTGCAAAATTCAAATTTGTGTTTGCAGATAAATTTGCCCGTAAATACATGATTTGGCAAGGCATCAATAGCTAGGTAGGAAGACCCAGGTTTTCATCACTGATAAAACATTTAATTCAGAACGGAGTGTCTCCAAAAGCGAATATTGCCATTCATTAGATCCCACAATGAACCTGTCATGTTTTGGTCAGATCTTGCAAGCTGTCATTACAGTAAAACAGTGCTACAGTGGAATGAAACCAACGGGATTCAGTTTATACCGAAAGAACTTAACCCACCAAACTGTCCCTAGCTCAGACCGATAGAGAGATTTTGGGCTATTATGAAGAGGAAGCTGAAGGTGAATGGCAGTGTCGTCAAAAGCATCAATGAATTAAGAATCAAGTGGAATAAAATTGCCAAAACGATGGATGAGAATAATGTGCGCCAGTTGATGAAACGTATTCCGGGAAAAATCCGCAAATTTCTTCGAAATCGAGATGATATTTTTTTGTATTTTCCCTCTAAAGTTCACATAAAGTCGAACATTTTAGTTAAAACAGAATACTATTTTGTTAATGTATATCCGAAATATGTCTCTGTTCCAATTCTAACTGGGCCACACCTTATTATACCACGGACAAGAAGCATACTGCATACTGTTCTCCCGTTGTTATGGCCGGATCTAGCATCTGTTCACTATCATGCTGCTTCTTTGGAACTCCTCAAAAATGAGTTTTTTGCACAACTTTTATCGTAACTTTTCACATAGCTGTAGACCACATTTTCTTGAAATTGTCGTCGGATCCAGCTTCTCTTACATCCACATACATACAGCGGTCATTTTGAGTGATGGATGGCCGACAAAGCATTCGGTACATAACAAGAATGCATGACGGTTTTTCTGTTTAGTCATGCTTTCAATTTATCTAACACACCAGCATGAAAGGGAAGTGAGTATAACAGGTATACATTATTACCATTGGGCAGTAATGTATCGGTTATATGAATTTTCTGGTTGATTCTATCAGTAATAAACGCTGAAACTAAACACAAACAAAGTGTAGATCACAGCACAGACACTCCTTCTAACCTTCGCATCGATGCACGTTTCCAAAGTCCATGTCACTGTGGTCATACCCTCCAGGGTCACTTGACCTCACTGTGTATCACAACGATGCTTACCTGCAAGAAAATAAGAGAAAAATATATAATAAGACTCTACACGTATAATCAATCATGAATGGCATTTAATAAAATCACGATCTTCGCATCGAACTGCATAAACGAAAAAAAAAAAAATTCTGATCCTTCTCAGAAACCCAACACGGTGCAGCATCCCTCTGAGAAGTACCGGTACACTGAGTTGATTCGCATCACCTTTTTCAAGAGTGATGTAACCTCGTTTTTGCAGCGCGTTAAAACATGCACTTTGCCGAACACGACGACGAAGGCAGCAACGTCCAACGATTCAACGAATTTCAGAGAGAGATGAAATCTTGAACCGCCTCGAATGAAGAGGCAAAAAAATGGGGTTGAAAAGTCATGAAGTCACAAGCCACTACCAAGCGTTCACCAAGGTTCGTGTACTGAGTCAAGTACGGCTTGGCACTGCGACGATGAAAAGTGACTGAAACCGTGACCAAGTGAACAAAAGTAGCGCGTAATTAAAACATTATATCATCGCCTATTTTCCTGAATAGATACAATAACCGAAATGTGTCAATTGTGCTACAGCAAGCAAACGGACAAAACTAATGAGATATAAAAAAGCTAACATTACTTGACTAATGTGGGATTAAACCGAATTGTCACGGTCAACGTGATGTCCAAATACTACCAAGATGGGAAACCAAGAAACGATACTTCACACGGAAAATTCACGCGCAGCTAACAACGTAGCGACAATGTGTAAAAACTATTAATCCATGATTGCAGAACAGATTTGCGGTGAGAGGAAGTAAGAAATTGATGCGAACGTAGATCTATACCTATGTGGTTTTGTGGTTTGAGGTTCTTTTTTTGTATGGATTCTGGTCATTAGGGACAACATAAAAACAGCAAAACAAAACTGTAAAACACCGTTTGTTTCATAGCTTGACGAACCGGATCGGCGAAAATAGGTGATGATAAATTTTCAATCAGTGTTATGTGACGTAAAACGACGAAAGCTGTGGTGAGATATTTGATCTTGAGATGTTTTGCTCACGCTTGGTGCTGTCTTTGCCAAAAATGTGGTCTATGTACATCAGATCCAATGAGGTGTATAGACCTCATTGCATCAGATCGGATGAGAATGTAAATCAAACCTGTCAACTTTTTCTCCAATAAAATACAACGCCACTAATTATTATCTAATCCGAGTAGCCTAGGTCGACTCACAGTTCACCCTAAACACCTTCCTACGTGATTTTATACCAATCCGTTAAGCAACGTAATGTAATCCTTTTCTAGTGAATCATTTGCCATATCAGTACCGGATTTAACACTGTGCATGGAGGTATGTACACAAATTCCAAAAAGTAATAGTCGGTGGTGCAATCATTAAACAACGGAGAGGTTTCTTATCAATTTCCCTTCCTAAAATTGCTCAAGCCCACCTCTCGCGCGTTTTACGCTCGTGCAGAGGAAGGCGGGGCAAGATGGTTTCCATTGAATTTTGAAACTCGAGCAGTGATTTCCGTGAGAACGTTTGATTTTGTTAAAACAATTTTTTTTAATATTTCAAGAACTTTGAGCTCTAGGATTTTGTGTTAAAATTAAACTTTATTTATGTTGCTCATATTGTCCTCCTGTTCCCCCACATACAGTACATACGAGCCCGAGCCAAGCAGGCCAAATCAAACACACATGGTAAAAAAGCAACACTCGATAAGCAACTGTACCGTGATGGAGATAAGAAAGCGTAGAATGTAGCGTGCATTTTCTCCAAAATGTAGAGCGATGCAACCCGAATAAAAGTTGTGGGACCTAATTTTTCAGATGCATCCAAACAAAAATAGCACCTGTTAAACTTTAACAGTATATTTTTTCCAAGGTCAGTACTCCAAGCACCCAATGTGGAAAAAGCCCGAGTGGTGTTTTGCTATTTCAATCCAATCAATTTTCCGCAGCTCATTCCATTTAAACCGGACGAAGATGGACAATGAATGGTGGGGAATGAAGTACAAATAGAAAACGTACAAAAATAAAATCGAACAAATCCACTAGCAAAAGCAATGCTCGAACTGAACCACTGCCTGCCGTCGACGCGCCTCATTGTCCAGATACAGATAAGAGCGAAATTGCTTCGGAAGACCTATTGAAGTGCTCGATGATTCATGCATTTTTCAGTAAGTAGTGCTGTAGTGAGCGAGATCGGCTGGTGGTACAGCGTAGAGTCATCAGGAGAGAGGTTTTCGACCTTTGACCATGGTGACCAATACGAACGAATTCAGTCCGCATTAGCAGACAGAGCAGCGGATACGTAATAATTGAAATCGAAACTTGAACATTGGAAATTGGTAATGTAATTAAAACTATTTGGAGTTGGGGGGAGAAGAGGGGGGAAATAAATAATTATATATTTTTTTTTTTTTTGTTGTTGATTAAAAAGAAGGTTTTTTGTTGGGGGTTTGTTTTGTTGATTTTGGTGGGGTAGGGTATGTGTCCCTTAACTCAGCCTATTATGCAATGATCGATTACATTTTTTATGATAACTCATAAAGTTTTTAAGCTGTAAGCGAGATTCAACTAGTTAGACACTTGCTAAGATAAGTTTGATAAGACATTTGGTAGTATGTTTCACGAAAAGTTACACAACTCTTTTTATAAAGTCAGAAACATTCGAGCGATATGGATTTAATGTCGGTCTATGTGCACCAAATTGGGTCTATTCATGGATGCAACTTCGTCCCATTCGATGGATTTATTACTAAATGCAGTCTATGTACGGTTTTTCTTCAAACTTTATGAATTAAGGCATTGCTAGCTGTATTTGATTTACTAAATACAACATTTCACAAAACAAACTAAAGTAAAACTGCCTCGAAACGCTTAAGTGATGTTCAAATATGATTAATCAGCTATTCAATAATGAAAACATTATAATTCACTGTACAATGATTTTGTTCCTTCGGTTTGTGTTTAGATGAGCCACTTGAATATAAACAACCGCAAATTCATGCATTTCCACTTGAAATTTTACCAATAACAACCTTTTTACTATGTTATTGATACAACAGGCCATAGTTGGGAACATACAAAAAAAATATATCCCTAACATTGGGTCTATGATTTTCTTGTAAAATCATTGTTATTTTAGCTATGTGAACAGTAATTTTGTAACGTGTAACTATTTTCTGACATCCAGACTGCACTACTTGCTTTATAGATTCAATTCAGCCAAATTTAGATCACTTGAAGATCGTGTAGATCATCTGTTCAGCTTAACCAGTGAAATCATGATGCCCCAAAAGTTCAAGAAATCGACAATTACGCGGAAGTGAACAACTATAAGTTGACTAATATTGTCTCAATTGCTTCGGATAACATCGGTCATCCTAATAGCAACATGATTTTGTTGATTATCGCTAAATTAATGACATATTTGGTACATAGGCCGAATGAAGGAGCTAGGCTAACATTACATCCCCTTACCCTATTAAATATTTTATTTCGAAAGTTTTCTCAGCGAATAAAGTACTTGTAATTGTTGATTTTGGCTTCGGATTTCATGTTCCGGTGTGTTTTTTTACTTTGTTTATTTCCTACCCACTTGGTGAATTCCTTGTTTTTTTTTTTCTTTTTTGTTGCACTCAAACGAGGCGGGGGAAAAAAAAAATAATTTCTGTCTCTCCGCAGGTTTTTATAAATAAAAAAAATATAATGTAAATTTTTATATATTTTATTGGAAAGCGAAGAAGGAGCAAGTGTTTTTATTTTGTTTTTTTTTTAAAATTTTATTATTCAAAAATAATATTAAAATATTAAAAATATTAAAAATTTATAATTTTTCTTTTTTTTTTTTTTTTTTTTGTTTATGAATATTGATTTTTAATTCTTTTTTTCTTTTGTTAAATCTTCATACTAATTGTGTTTGTTATACAAAGGAGAGGGACCATCTAAGCCACCATTATAGTAAATTAAAATAAATTTTTATCAGTTCTTCATCAAAAAACAATCAATAGAGGAAAAGAACGATAACACGACCCATGTTTTTAGTTTTGCAACCGTATAATTAAAAGTTTCAAGGCGCATAAATTTATACGATAATTTTCAAGTATCGTAAGACATTAGTCCACATCATATGTATAAATGTTTAAGCTATAACTAGTCTCTGATCAATTTACAAAGATAGTTTTGTCGTTTAATTCAGATACACGAAATTTACAACATTCATCGATTCTAAAATTCTCATGTAATTTTTATTATTTTTAAGAGTATACAGTTGTCACAAGAGAAAAAAAAATCCAGAAAAGGACAAAAAGACATACTTTCACTGACCTACATGCACTCATAAAAATAGTGAAAATTACATGTGCAATACGGTGCTGGGCAATGTAAATCATAGACCACATAAAGGTTGTTATTCCCTTCGATATCTCAGCTGATTTCAATGGTAGAAGGTAAGTTTTTTTCTGGGCATAGAAAGTATTTTTATAATTGTGCCGGCATGAAAAATGAAGGAATGTGATTGACTTGCTCAATATTGAATAATGTATTGCTAAGGCGGTATTGCAAAATAGACAAAATAAATCATACATCTGATTTTTTTTTATCAAACGGTTATGCCTTCGGCTTTATTTTTCAACTTTTAATACTTAGTGTGACCCCCCATAGGCTTCAGAATTGCTTCCAGTCGGCGCGGCATACTTTCGACAAGCTTCTTGAGGTGTTCCGGATCGATATGTTCCCAGACTGTTTCGTGAGCTTCATAATAGTTATTTTTGTTGATTTACCGATGTATGTATCCGCATTCATGATCCCTTTGATATGTACCTTCCTACTTTCTACTCCAGAACATGCGAACGCTTCTCAGACCATGATATCCCCACCACCATGCTTCATTGTCTTCTGGATGTATCGATCCTTGTGAGCATTACCAGAAGCTTTCCAAACTCTCTCGCGCCGTTTTTGTCCGAATAGTTAAAACTTACTCTCGTCCGTCCATAATACCCGTTTCCAGAAGTCTACCGATATACCGATATTTTTTGACAAACTCCAGCCACTGGTTGCACTTGAATCTACTGTCGTTGAGCCGTCCCTCTCGATGAAAATTTCGGATTTTGCTTAACCAATCCAGCAATCCTGACATCCTCACGGTGTGCTGTCGAACGATGCCCGGATAAGTTTTTCACCATTCCTTTGCTTTCATCCTTCCTCTATATATGTGGCACAGCCTCAAGTGAAACAGAGTATTTTTTAGCAATATACCGGAAAGAAAGGCCGTTATCACAATCGCGAAACTTCAATTTTCTGACACCAAGCGAAATCTGTTTCCCGGATATTTTAACTTTTTGAATACACACGGAACCAACTTCGGCAAGAAAACACCACTGTTGAAGAATGTAGTGCTGCCAAAATATTAAAACTGGCTTAACTATTATTAGCAGCATGAGCATGATTGACCGTCCGAGGTTGCTACTCCGTTATTGCCAGATCAGCTGTAGTTACACAGAGAACCAGCAGATGATGTTTGGGACTAACACACATCTTCAATGTGTAAAAACCGGTGATCCCAATCTAACGCAATACTGGCGCCGGCCCCGCCCGAATGCAGGTCAAAAAAAGAAAAGATAAAAATATGTTGACGTGATACTCACTTTATTGGAAGCCGAAAACACCTCTAGGACTGGGAAGTGGGATACCAAGGATGGGTGGCAGCAGGGTTCGTTTTGGTAAACGATAAGCTGTTTAGTGATTCATTTAGATATAAGTACCGATTTCCGATTTGATCCGAATCAGGACTAACGCCAGAGATTTTGGATTGATTTATACCAACAGCGGTTTACTTGTTACAAGACAATTAATAATAACCCTCACCATCGGCCTTTATTATTTTCTCTGTATTCACTCGATCACTTGCGCCACCAAACAACCGAAAAAATAGATAAAGCGATATGCACGATAACAAAATAGTGAGCAACAAATTATCGATACAACCGTTCACATCCGATGCTCGACGCAAACTCTTTGTTTCTCGTAAACTTTCAATTTGTATAACTACATTCAACAAACTATTTTACTAGTGGAACTTATATTTGCAACACGTAAGTCGAACGTCCTAAAGAGCAATCTGTATCATAAATTACGATTGAAGGATTTGACGAAATTTGAGTCCCTAGAAGCATTTCGCACCTTCTGGAAACTTTATGCTTCTGTTGATTTCCAAGCTAATATTTTTGGCACCACCCGGGGGAGGACTTGGTCCTGTAGCCAATGATTTCATTATCTCCAATCCGCTCAACCAATCGCAATGTTTTGTGATAAGGTGGGCGGAATATTATAATTTGAGATAACTCAATGCAGACGTCTACGAAATTTGGCAGATCGACAGGCAATCGGTGTGTGACTACCTGTTACCTCATAGCAAGATGCTTTGAGGCAGACCGGAAGATTCGATGAGCTAGTTAACAAATTAACACAATATGATGTGCAATAATGTCTAATGATGCAAAATCACATCAAAATCTGAAAAATTGATCATGCGGATTAAATTTTATAGATTGAAACACCTAAAATTTTAGGTATGCCATCTCAACATCACACAATTATACATTGGCGGCATTGACAATGCCCGCCGCAGTAGATCTCACTTTTCTTTCGATTATAAAGACTGTACTCGAAAAAAATGAGATACACTAAAATGGTCGGCTAAAATTCAATACTAATTAGAAAAATGCGCAATGCACGAATAAAGCAGATAATTTATTTTCATTTCGTACAATAAATCAAGTAGTTTTTTTTATATTGTCAGTACAGTCTTTTATTGTGTGGTTGCAGAAAATATTCATCTGTGCGAGACAAATATCTAGCGTATCCTAAATCTATCGGTGCAGTATATTTCCATCTAGAATCGGATTTGGCAATCTGCATGCATGCCTTTTAGTGAAGATCGACAAACCTAGTGCGCAGTGGTCGAAACGGTACATACGATGAGAAATTAGGAAAACTACAACATTATGGTAAGGTTTCTACTTTATTGGTTTGTTGGATCTCCTCTCCATTACCGAATGCCCGCACTTTTCCCTTGACATCAATCATAAGGTTTTGGGCAATAGTGGGGCCGACCTCTTTTGATACTTTTACCTACTGTTTCTTCAAAGCCATGATGGCCCAAAACTTCTCAATCGGATGAAGTTCCTGCGACTTCGGTGAGATGAAGTTTTTTTGGTACAAAACCTACATTGTTATTTCTGTACCAGTATAACACCGTTCGCGCGATGCCAAATCCGGCCAAAACTGCGTCTCACCTTCGTAAGACCGCACGAAATGCTGCAGGCGCTTCTGGAGGCACTTGTCTCGGTAGATTTGCCTATTCAGGGTACCCGACGTATTGTTCAGCTGGCTCATCTCTCCACAACCACAGATGGCTTGCCAAACCAAGATTTTTTTGGCGAATTTGTCCACCTTCTTTTTCCTTACCTCCTCAGGAACGGTCAACCGTGATTTGGCATTTGTGTCTACCTTCATGTAATTCTCGTCGTCCATCACGACGCACCTCTGTTTCGTCAGCCACTCTCGGTACAGCTTCCTGACACGGGTTTTGGCTATCGTGTTTTGTTTGTCATCCCGGTTAGTGCCTTCCTGACCACCACCTTCTTTGCCAGATCGCGGATCGAATGGTTCCGTCGACGCTTGAACAGATTTAACACCTTCCTTGCCTTCACTGGATCAGCTGCCTTTGGTTTTCTGGCGCTGCCTTTCCACCGCTGGGTCGCCCGGTTTCCTTGAATGGCTTTACCACCCGGGATGCCGTCGAATGAAGGAATCCCAGGTGTATTCCGATCCATCTGTGGGACGCAGTCGGGTTATCCACGATGTCATCTCAACCTTGAAGATTGTGATGAAATTTGCAAATGTAAACACTACGGGTCAAATAAAATAAACACGCAAAAAGTACAAGCAATCAGCGTCCATTTCGAGACATCATTAATTCGAGAAAAAAAAAAATTTTTTATAATTAAATTTTTAACACTAAAGGGCGATACGGTCAAAATTTGGTCAATATCAACTTGACGTATTTCTTTCAATTTTGCATTTAAAAAACCTGAACACCCCTCATTTTGAAGGTGTGTGTGTGTAGAATGTTGCTCCTATTTTGATTTTGGAATTCACTCTTCAGTTGTCAAAATGCCGTCCAAGCAAGAAGAGCAGCGTATCAAAATTTTGCTCGCGCATCGCGAAAATCCGAGCTACTCGCACGCAAAGTTGGCAAAATCGCTAAAAGTTGCCAAATCAACCGTTACAAATGTAATTAAAGTGTTTGGGGAACGTTTGTCGACAGCCAGGAAGTCTGGATCGGGGGGAAATCGAAAACCGGAAGCCGCTGAGACGACAAAGAGAGTTGCCGGTAGTTTCAAGCGAAACCCTAACCTATCTCTCCGAGATGCCGCAAATAAGCTGGGTGTATCGTCTACAACCGTGCATCGAGCCCAAAAACGAGCCGGACTATCGACTTACAAGAAGGTAGTGACTCCAAATCGCGATGATAAACAAAATACGACGGCCAAAGCGCGATCCCGGAGGCTGTACACGACGATGCTGACGAAGTTTGACTGCGTGGTAATGGACGACGAAACCTACGTCAAAGCCGACTACAAGCAGCTTCCGGGACAGGAGTTTTATACGGCAAAAGGAAGGGGAAAGGTAGCAGATATTTTCAAGCACACGAAACTGTCAAAGTTCGCAAAGAAATATCTGGTTTGGCAAGCCATCTGTACCTGTGGCTTGAAAAGCAGCATTTTCATAGCTTCCGGGACTGTCAACCAAGAAATTTACGTGAAAGAGTGTTTGAATAAACGTCTGCTGCCTTTCCTGAAGAAACACGGTTGTTCCGTACTGTTTTGGCCGGATTTGGCATCTTGCCATTACGGTAAAAAGGCCATGGAGTGGTACGCCGCCAACAACGTGCAGGTGGTTCCCAAGGACAAGAACCCTCCCAACACGCCAGAGCTCCGCCCAATTGAGAAATAATGGGCTATTGTCAAGCGGAACCTAAAGAAGACCAAAAAAACTGCTAAGGACGAGCAGCAGTTCAAGGCAAA
Source organism: Aedes koreicus (assembly GCA_024533555.2). NCBI lineage: Eukaryota > Metazoa > Arthropoda > Insecta > Diptera > Culicidae > Aedes > Aedes koreicus. Next base: position 56,588 of record JAHHFK020004853.1, read on the forward strand.
CTGGCTTTCTGCGGCGAAGAAGGTGGACAAGGTGGCTGTACAAAATCTGATGGCAGGGGTCAAGCGTAAGGCCCGGCAATTCGGATTTGGAAAAGCGGAAGCCTAACTGAATATTTTTCCTGAATTTTATACTAATTGAACTTGAAAAAGAAATTTAATTTGATTTTTTAAATAAACGATTTCACCGATTTACACGCGTTTTCCCTTGACCAAATTTTGACCGTATCACCCTTTAGTCGGCAGTTTTACTCTCATCGAGCAAATATTGAATTTTATAGATTTTGCCTAGCTGAATCCAGTTATGGGTTCAGAATTGCTTTAACACGTCCAGTTTTTGAGAAAAAATGAGATTTAAAATCACAACAACAGGTAATACCGTCGAAATATTATTAACCAGTTGAACAACTGGAATATTGGCTCCGCTCATTGCATATTGGGCTTGTGTTTTATGGAAAGGACCTCGCTGAATCCATTTGCGAACACAGATTTTTCCTAACACGTAAGATTGATGATTTCATTCACAAAATTATGAATTGTCATGAAAATCAAGATTTCCTGTTTTTATAACCTGAATTTCAGCTCCGCCCTTTGAATGTTGGGCTTGGTTTTTCTAGAATGGACCTCCCTGAATCGATTGGTGCTCACAGACTTAATTGATAAGTAAACCAGATTTTTATTTACAAAATTACATTTTTTTATAGATATTCTGTATTCCTATAGTGAAAAAATGGATTTTGGATTCGCTTTTTGAATGTTGGGTATGAATTTTATGGAATGGACCTCCCTAAATCTATTGGTGCTCACAGATTTTTTCTAACGCGTATGATTGATGTTTGAAACCAGTTTTTATTCACAAAACTACGAGTTTTCATGAACACTCTGTATTTTGATTGAAAAAAAAACTGAATTTGCATTTTTGAAAAATGATGATGGTTGATTGCTGTACGCGTATGTGTAATTTTTTAGCGGTGCTGTGTTTTTGAATGTGGAATTGTGCAGGAGAGCACCAATAGTGCGTCAAAAATACAATAGGACAGACAAAGACAATAGGAGTGACCAAGACAGTACTGAAACACGCAAACACTCACAAGACAAAAACGAACAGACAAATATCGAACTCGTTTTTGAACCTACACACTTAGAAACTATGAATTTGACACGAGACGTAATTCATGTTTGTAAGAAGTCGGGGAACGTAAAGCAAGATTTTGTGTAAAATTATGTCTAATGAAACTGATACATACGCAATTCGACGAAAGATGTGTTTGATTGAATTTATTTTCTCATCTGTTTCTACTCATTCTTATGTGCTCAAGGACGCTTGCATGTGTCGGTCTCTGGAGACAGAAATTTACATGATATTTTGGTAGTGTGTAGGTTGGAACTAGTTCCAACCTGCGATACCCGAACTTATTTTCAGTGCAAACCTCAATCCGATACGACTAACAAATACAACATACACATTGACGTTCAACACACAATAAGCCGACCCTATTTTGATACCCGATCCAGTTAGGAACTGTATCAAAAACAAATTCGCTATAAAGACAAAAGGATATGGCATTTTCACCCATTTTGGTGACGCAAAACACGTTATTATTGCTGTCTTGCTTTGGCGTAAATTAATGCTCATGTTGACTCTTTTCAGCCTTGTACAATCAATTCCTTTTCATTCAGAGCTAGTTATAACAGTGTTCTGGACGCGTTTTTGGATTGTGTATGTATGTATGTAAGGTAGCCACCATCCCTTCTAAGACCTTGTCATGTATGCAGCTCCACTTAATAGCAAGATCAAATTGAGTTACCGATTTGCATTCACAGTAACGCTGTATGAAGGGCCAAAAACGGTGGGGCGGACCCGTAAGCAGAGACACTTACGCGAAACCCGCGGGAACATGAGAATCTCCTTCCAACGATACGATCCAACAAATCGAATAACCCAATTCGCAATACTCATTAAGCTTTCTACGGGATGGCTTGTTAAGAAGGGCGCGTCACTCTCACTGAAATTGTTGGAGTAGAATTCACAGCACCACAATCGAATCGGTAGGATAAAGAAAATGATACTGTTTGTTCCCTCCTAGACGCCGGTTGTCATACCACTCCATTGTCCAATTCCAGCTTGAGTGATACCCTGATGCTCCCTCCCTTCCCAATATATATTTGATGTCATATAGTAATGTATAAAATATAGTGAATTAATATATAATAAATAATATAATATAATATAATAATTATAATAAATACAGCGAATGAATATTATAATGACAAATAATATAGTGAATGAATATAAGAATGATAATAACAATTCCATTTGTGGACCTGAAAGTTTAGACAATGTAGCTGCGAGAAAAAAAATTGATTTAAAATTATCTCATCAAACTTGGAATATCCATGTATAATCTGAATTTATATAGCAATAGAATAGTAAACCTAAAATTTCGATGTGCTGTTCCGTTTCCTTGCAATAATTTATGTAGTGAGTCTCATCTGAAATAGCGATTTTATTAAATGAATTTAAATGCAATTATGTCACATCATTTAATATCACAACATAAAATAATAAACTGACGTTAAAATATAAAATAATAATACCAGCAAGCCAGTAAACTATAGTAGAATACATATATCCTAATCTGACCATCCACTCATCGAAAGACTGTTGCAGTTTCTATTGAAATAAGATCTACTAAGATTAGAATTTGTTTTCACAATAATAGTCAGAGAACATAATAAGCGTAGGTACAAGATATATATGACATCTACTGGTATGTTACTGAAAATAAAAATTAGATGTGTATTAATGTCATAATAATATTAGAAAAACTGAAGACAGCTAATAATAAGGCGAAATAAATTTCAGATGAGTATGAATCTAAAAACTGAATCTTAATAAAACTAAAATAAAAAATTAGGAAATTGAATTTTTCTACAGCTCTTGTACACCCATAAATGATTCCTCATGTCTGTGAAATAGGAAATGAATGATTGTAAACTGTTAGGTTTTGAATTAATATATATTTCTGATGAAGAAGGAAAGTGCTGTTTTAAGTAGAATTTTTCGAATATGATCCTTTCTAAAAAAAAAAAAAAACAATCAAAACCCTCCTATCTTTTCAAATACATAACGTAGGTTAGATGAGCTATAACTGACAAGGATGCATAAATGTGAAGCTGAAAATGACTTATAAAAAAGCATACAAAATGCAGTGAATGGATGTTATAATATAAAACGATAATAATTTCATTTGTATTTACGTGTCTGCAGATTGTGGTCCTGCTGCAATTGTATACGGACCCGCACATCCACCATGAACCTGAAAGCTTAGATAATGTATCATGACCACCAGAAAAAAAAATTGATTTGAAATTATTTTACAAAACTTGGGAAATCCATGGATGATTTGAAATTGCATAGCATATAAAGAATAATGAACCTAAAATTTCGATGTGCTGCTCTGCTAATAAATGTGATATAACCACAATGGAACTGACTCTTAGCTTCGGGTCTTGATCCCTACTGAGCCCTTGCGGCACGTCAAGCCGGCCAGTTCAGCGCAAGGGATATTCTGGACGCGTTTTTGGATTGTCGCAAAAATGTCGCAAGTTTGTCTGACAAATTTTGTTGTACTTATAATGTATAGTAGCATTCCTTCTCATATATTTGGACAGCCTTTTTGATTTCCCATTTTTTCTTAACGGCGATCTTTATCATTAAGAAAAATGCAAATGAGGTCGACTTGCGAGGAGGTTCCCTGAAATTACTTTCTGTGGGTTCAAATAGTTCCACCGGTGGCTTTCCAGTGTTATTCCAGTGCCTTGTTTTCCCAATAATAATATGTATCGTCTTTCAAGCTCTTGTTCTCTCAATTAAGTAAACCACCAGTGGCATCTCGTTTGTATATGCATCTAGTGTACTGCACGATATAGTGGTAGAGGGAAAAGAATCCTAATCTAGCTTTGTTCTAGCATGTATTACGAATTCAATTTTATTGAAGAGTGTATGTCTTTTAGCTAAGTCAAATTTTAAGGAAAAGCGTAGAATAATTTTTAAATAAATGGAATAAATGTCCGAGAATAGCGAAGAAGATACTGGCGGATCCAAAAAAAATATTGGGTAATTCCTAGGAAAATTTTGGTGAATCTTGGTGAATCCCAAAGCGAGTATTAGTGACCCTCGATGGATTTTTATGGAATTTCGAATAGAATTTCCGTGAACTGTTTAGAAGTATTCGATAAATTCTTAAATTGAGTTCTGGAACATTTTGCTAAAAAACTTAGAAAATGCTAGTGAGTTCTAGAGGGATTTCGGCGTATCTAGAAGAGGATTTTGTAAGAGGCGTATCTAGAAGAGGATTTTATCAAGATCTTGACCAGATTCAGGTGAATTATGAACTGAATCCAGGAAAAAAACACAGGTCCTGGAGAGAATTCGGTAGAACTTGGGATAAGATTCCAATGATCTTCGGAAGGATTCCGGCAAACTTTGTAGATTATTGCTGTTGTTGGTCGGCTTTCCTTCCGCTCCGAAGGAGGACGTGATCAGATTTTTCATCTCAGAAAATCCAATCGGCGTCGGCATCTCTGACCGGATTATTGCAAAATTTGATAAACGATACATTAACTTCTGAAGATGGCTCTGAAAAATCCCGCTGAGAATCTTGGTATAAGCTCTGATCAGATTTTGGCAAGTCTTAGTGAAGATTGTGATGAATTCTGGAAAAGCTTTTGACAAATCCCATAGAAAGTTATAGAAAAGGTTGATGAAGCGTATAGAACATTACGATGAATTCTATAGCGGATATCGACAAAAGGAGAAGTTTTTGCAGATATGGGAGCAGATTCTATTCTGGCATATCATGGAGAGCATCAGATAGAATACTAAGGTAATTTTTTCCCGAACAACTTTATTATTTCGTTGCTAACAGTTGATTCGGCCACTTTTAACGGTTTAGCTAACTCGGCTAAGTAGTTCGACAAAGAGTTATTGAGGACTTAAAACTATTTAATATGTAAATTTGTATGTTTTGTGACGCTCTATTTATGTGCAGGATTTGAACAGATATACGTTCAAAAGTTTCAGTTGACGATTACGGATTAGCAACCTCGGGTGTTCAATCGAGCTCATGCTCAAATGGGCACTGTTATAACATGCATATAATCTATTACGAATATTAGAAAGCAAAAATGTATTAAATCTAGGATCACAGCCGATTGTAGCTAACATTGATGTGCTGTAAAGTAAGCGACTCGGAAACTAACCGGCATTCGTGTAAGTTTTTATTCGTGATCTAACCTTGCAGCAGGATTTCCCCTTATTTCAAAACAATAAATGAACCGTACACTTCAATATGATTTTATTTCTTCATCTATGGATTAACGCGCAAATGTCACACCATCCTGGCGCTCCCCTTACTCACGATCTCATTAATAGTGTACTCAGCGACTTGTTGCTAGTAGCCTGTTTTCGCGGACTTGCATTTTTGCTCGTAATCCGACTCCAGTCCCACTGTTGCACTGTCGACGTCGTCACCCGCGCGAATGCAGTCATCGTTGGCATCGTAATCGAATTATGTAAATTGTATATATTATTAGGCTCTCTGCATTGGTGTTGTCGTAGAGCAAGCTAGCGACCGTGTAAGCTGTGCCAGCTCGGTAGCTACTGATGGCGCGAATCGTGCTGCTCTACTCTGTATGCAGACTTGCATGTTCAAAACAGCAATAATAAATGCGCGCGCAAATCAGCACAACTACGGTAAGGATCGCTGTCGAACGCAACTACCAATACAATTTCGAACTTTGAAATCCATCATGTCGGTTTACGATTGCCTTGCATCGGGTGGCAGAGGAGTACTCGTTAGACCGCAAGCATCAGATTTCGTTGTCGCGACTGTCAGATCAGCAAGTTGGTTATGCCATTGTTTAGTACACAACCTGTACCTAGTATACTGCCAAAATACAAGCGAGATGATTGCGAAAGAAGAAGTGAAGAAAATTACTTAGCATTTGTTTGTTCAAAAGCGGTCGAACGAAGCAAAAAACGATCTGTTTGGTGTTTTTATGGTGTTAGGTCAGGTCTCATGAATTAATGCGATTTTTTAGTGCATCTTGTGACCCAGCGATTTAAAATTCAATTAGTAGCACACAGTGAACCTATTGACGATGCTATCATCACGTAATGATCCGATAGACGTAACACGGTGGATTCATAAGTATTATTTACGCTGAATATGCCAATGGATATCAGTGTGACCGATCAACATGCAGTTAGGCTCTTTGTTCATCTATGCAAACAGCTTATCGATTGTCCCCAGATGCCCATAAAGACATATTTCTACTGGCCTTAAACTAATTCACATTCACGCTTCTGAGCAACAGTTCTGCCAACCGTGTGTGTGTTTTCAATTTACAGCAATCGTCATTCAGAATAATGTGACCAATATGTCGTGCGCTTATTCTACCAATACCATTTCAGCGAACATTGTGTTTCCTTGAAACCGCAGAACGCTGCCTTTTTATCTCTCTCGAGCCCTGTTTACACTGGAGCTGATGAGCCTGATACTCACAATAATAGTTATCAGTTGTTATGTGATCATGTAAATATTTTTCTCGAATCTGATCGATATCGACGCATCAAAAAAATTGGCCGGTCCTAGTCGATTTTGATTAATCAACAGTATGAACCACCATAAGTGCAAACCGGTCATTGAAAACTGCACACTACGCTTCTTTCTATAAGAGAATAATGCCACCGAGTTCGCTAAAAAAAGCAATTGAAAACAGGTTCCCCACAAACATACAATCGCGCAACACATTGCACTCTTTTGGAATGTTTACCTCACCGTAAACGACCAGTCGAGCGAATGCTTCAAGACGTGACCGAAAGCACCAGACCGCGAGAGCTCTCAAGATCCGTCTCGTTCTCTACATTGAATTGTATCCATAATAATGCCTGGGCTGTTGCATTGCCTTCACTCGTTCAAACAATTTTTCGAAAGGAACACCTGATTTAACATTTGATCACTGTGGCCACCAGCCCTCAGCAGCGGTTGCAATACTACACACACTCTCACAGCACACATTGAAAGACCAATCGATCGGGTATTCTAATTGTATTTTAACGATTTATGGAAAGTTTGTTCAGGTTTCCGCCACGACTCAGATGCGAACCGGATTTGCCCCTAAATGGAAAGAAAGGTTCCACATGAGCACCCGGTTAGAGGTTGGTGTCACCTTTTGACTCTAATGGATTTTAAGGGGTCACGACGTGAACAGACGTGGTTGACCTTCACCGGCTGACCACAAAACGGGCTTTGCGTAGTTGTTGTTCGGATACGCTTGAGTCAAGTCGACTGTGTTTCGAAACCGGTTTATCGGGAAAAAGAATTAAAGCGTTGATAAGTCCCAATGGTGGTAATGTTTGTTTATTTGAGCTGGAACGAATCTGACCGCATGGCAGCGTAGTTCCGAACAAATTAGAATTCAATTGCTTGGGAACAGCTTTAATTTGATTTCAATAAAGGAATAACGCACTGTCACGTTTTGTTATTTCTTCTCTAAGACTGATATTTTACAACTTTGATAACAGAGCAAAACTTTTTCAAAAGTTTGGTGACATCGATGAAAATTCAAAACAAACTTGCAAGCCGTGTTGTCATTTGAATACACTCTAAAAGAAAAATGTGCAAACATGGCTGTGATTAATCCATCCAAAGTTACACATGTTTAAAAAACACTGACAGGAATTACCACTCACCCTGTACACTTCCGCGGGCAGCATACACACTTAAAAAAATGTACAATATTCGGTAATTTTATACCGAACTTTGCTCAACGGATTTCGGTAAAATTTGACAAGTTCCGGTAATTTTTTACCGGAATACTTTTAAATTTCACCGAAATCCGGTAAATCGTATTACCGAGCGTTCAGCTGTTGAGAGTTCGGTAGAAAATTACCGAACACTGTAAAATTTTCTAAGTGTGTAGTTGTGTTAATGAGGTAGGGTTATTTTAAGATTAGAATTCACTATGGTAAATGATGCGCGATCAATAATAATGCAGTATACTGATTTTTGTTTAAATATAGTGGGGATAGAAAGCTTCTCTGTTTATTAAGCAGAACCTGTAATCACTGACGGTAGAGTTAGGGCTATCATTAGGAATGAACATACCTATGCCGGCGTCATTTGTATTTTGTGTACCGTACAAACTTAGAAGGATTTACAGCAATAAAGTGTCCTTGAATTTATCCCCGAGTAAGGTCTAACATCATAAAGATAGCAATTCGAAAGCTTATTTTGAAATCAATATCAAAATTTCACTTTACAATAGGGTATTATAGGGGTATGTGGATTATAACATTGTTCGATAATAAATATAATAATATACCGGCATTTAATTTATTTTTTAATTTTTACAAGCGAAACTATTGAAAAAAACAATTTCAAAAAATAATGTTTGCAAGACAACACCATCCTATTTCACCATGAAACACGCTACAAAAAACAGAATACCTAAACCAACGAACCAACCATTGATTTCTAGCATACGTCTAGCGTAAGTTGACATATATGTCATAATGGGAGCCCCCGTTACTGAAAATTAAGTGCTGTCACTTTGTATAAATGTCACTTTGTGAAACTGCATGTCAGTTTGTGAAAATAAAAATGATTAGGTTTTTCTTGTTAAAAAATCGAGAAAAAATAGTTGAGATTCATAAAAAATATTTTTGTGCTAGGAAGAACGCCCATCATCGATGCGGATTGAAAAAAAAAACATGTTTTTTTTAAAATTAAAACCCCCTATAGTCGAATTTGATACCAAATTTAGTTTTCATCTTGCTGTAATCTTGAGTTCACTTTTTTTTGAGAAAAGTAGTTTTGTCTTCAATGTATTGACAGATCATCGAGTTTAATACTTATTTTCCTTTCAACGGGAAAAATTTACAGCAAATTGACTTTTCCAATTGCTCTCACTGATAGCAGGATCAGTCTTTAATTTGTTGTCACAGGAATAAATGTTTGCTATAAATTTTGATCTTTTAACCGTTAAAACGATCAAAACGACAGCAACCTGAGTAATCATTATCAGCAACATTACAACATCATGTTAAGTTTTCGATTTAATCTGAAACTCTACTCGGGTCTCTTTCGACGCATCAATAACAAGTTCAACCCTTCTAGCTTCAACTATCTTCTCAAAGTTGTGCGCCGTTATATTCCGCACCACTCCTTTCAGGAGCATGATTGACCGCTGTAATAAGACAGAAAACCAACAGATGGTACTAACATACATTCCCAATGTATCAAAACTGTTGATCCAAGACCGAGGCAATACCGGCGTTGGTTTCGCCCAAAAGCAAATCAAACGAGGAAATAGTAGGAATATCGTGACGTGATACTCGTTTTATCGTAAGACGAGAAAACCTTTTGCATTTCTACGAGAAATCACTGGGATGTTGGATAGAAGGATTGGTAGCAGCATGGTGTGTTTTGGTAAACGATACGCAGAATTCGCGCGACGTCTATTGAACTATTTATGCATCCCTGATTTGGACCGGTTTGTACCAATAGTACAAATAGCCGCCGTGAACCGATTTAAACCAACAGTAATGGCGCTGTTCTAGCCACGCACAAAGTGTGATGGTGGTTTCCCGTCGAGAAAACAAGGAAAATTTAAAAGAACGCTCGAGAGTCGATTTGATCTCAATTAAACTGACAGTTGGGCCACTCACAAGGTTGGGATGGATGTTTCTTTGGGTAAAGACAAGGTAAATTTCAAGTAACGTTAGAGAGCTGATAAGGACTCATTTAAACCAACAGCAAGGATGCTGTTGAGACCACTAACAAAGTGTGATAGAGGTTTTTCGTTGAGAAAAAAAGATAAATTTTAACTAACGCTTGAGACCCGATATGGAGCGAACTAAAACAACAGCAAGGATGCTATTGGGCCACTCAAAAAGTGTGATGATAGTTTTTCAGTCGAAAAACAAGATAAATATTGAATATCGCTAGAGAGCCCATTTAAAACAACAGTTAGGGCCACTCACAAAATTATGGTAGTGGTTTTTAATTGTGAAAATACTTTCAATTTGTATAACTACAGTGACCGGCGAAAAAAAAAGATCAATAGAGCCGTATGTAAGAAAATCCCTTTTTATAGGTCCTGTACGTGTCAGAACCATTATATTTACACATGCTCAGTTTCTTTTGAACCCATTTGACAAGTTTAACACATATATTCCAATGTACTCGTTAATTTCAATTTATCGCTGACGCAATATTTAATTATCATATGATAATTATGATGATCAAGGTATGACAAACAAATAAAAAGATTATTCAACGGAAGAATAATTTTCCGTGTAGAATCCCCTGGTATCTTCTTTCTTAGCGTTTCAAGCTTATTGCTTGCTCGCAACTTAGTGTTCTAAATGCACTTCCACAGTCATTAATTAAGAGCTTTCGATTCCAGGTACCATTTTTCATTAGTATGATTGTGTGGCAAGTACAATCGTATCCTATGCCCAGGGAGTCGTGAAATTTTCTTAACGAAAAATTCCTAGGCCATACCGGGAATCGAACCCCGCCACCTCCAGCGTGTTGTTGCTTTGTAGCCGCGCCTTTACCGGCTGAGCTAAGGGAGGAATCCCCTGGTAAAGGGTGGAACGGTTAAAAATTGGTCAAACATGATTAAGTGCACACTGAATAGTTTATTATATAAATGATCAATCTTTATTACTTTGTGAAGTTCATCGTCTACTAAACACAGAAAAAATATTTGATTAGGCTTCCAATTTTCCAAATGCGAACTGTCGGGCTTCACACCTTTCACACCTTCCATCAAGTTTTGTACCGCATTTAAATCCACTTTATTTCATGCTGAATGACAATTTGCCTTGAACTGTTTTTCATTTCCAACTGATTTTTGAGTTCTCTTGAGGTTTCTCTTTACGATTGCCCAATATTTTTCAATTGGGCGCAGTTCCGGCGAGTTTGGAGGGTTTTTCTCTTTGGGTATGATTTGCACACTATTGGCGGTATACCTTTTCTGAGTCATTTTTCCGTAGTGGCATGAGGCGAAGTTTGGCCAAAACAGCACGGAACAACTATGTTTCATCTAAAAAGCAATAAGCGTTTTTGCAAGCATTCCTTTACATAAATAGCTTGGTTGACAGAGCCAGTTGTCACGAAACTTACGCTTTTTATCGCACAGGTGCAAATCACCTGCCAAACCAAGTATTTTTTCGAAAACTTTGACATTTTTTTCTGCACATACTTATCTTGAACCTTTTTCTTTTTCGGTAGCCGTATAAAACTCTTGACCTGGGAGCTGCTTGAAATCAACCTTGACGTATCGTCCATTACGACGCAATCAAACTTGGTCAACAAACTCGTGTACAACTTACGCGCTTTTCCTTTGGCTGTTGTGTTTTGCTTATCATCTCGATTTGATGTCGCTGTAACCTTATATGATGACAGTCCGGCTCGTTTCTTTGCTCTTTGGACTGTTGTCCAATTTGTTTCCGATATCTCCTGGAAAGGTTGCGAATACGGCGTGGGAATAATTTCGTTTTTGTATATACGCCTGCAACATTTTGATACGCTGTTCTTCTTGCTTCGACGCCAATTTTGACAACTGAATAGAAAATGGCAAAAACAAAATAGAGTCAACATTCCGTACGCATACACCTACAAAATAAGCGGTGTTGAAGTTTTTTAAATGCACGATTAATAAAACTATGTCATATTTGAGTCGACCAAGTTTTGACCGTTGCATCCTTAATACCCACCGTAAATCAATGCCTAGACGTTTCATTGTTCACATCCGCCTCAAAGCTCTGCCGCATGTCGAAAAAGTAGACGTGTTGAATTCATCGGAAGTGATTTCAACGCGATTAACATAGGTGGCAAAAAAAAAACTAGCTACAGGTCCGAAATCTGATCGTGCTTGATTGCAATCGGAACCATAACCAGCACGCAGTTGCCGAGAGATATGGAGTGAGCCGTGGTGCAGTTCAGAAGATTCAGAAGCACCAGAAGCTTGGAAGTGTTGCTGATCGACCGGGACGTGGACGAAAACGTAAAACGAATCCCCGAGGGGATCGCCGAATCATCCGAGAGATCAAGAAAAATCCGTTCATCACCATCCGAGAAATGAAAGAGAAGCTAAGCCTACCGATTTCGGATCGCGTTATCTGTCGAGGCATCGCTGAGCAAGGGTTGAAAAGCCATTTCGCCCGGAAGCGATCGTTCACCAGCCGGACTAACAAGGAAAAACGGCTCCAATTCGCCAGAACCCACATAACTAAGCCTCTGGAGTTCTGGAAACGTGTTGTGTGGTCGGACGAATCCAAGTTTGAGCTGTTCAACAAGAAACGGCGGCAAAGAGTATGGCGCAGAAGTGATGAAGGATAGGCATCTCCAGCCAACCATGATACACGGTGGTGGTAATATTATGGTCTGGGCTGCTTTTCGTGGTTTGGAGTGGGTAATCTGGCCCTAATCAATGGGATCATGACAGCAGATGGCTATATTGATATTATGTGCGAAAATCTGGAGGAGTCATTGCTGAAAAAGGGGTTGGAAGGCAACTACACCTTTCAGCAAGATAATGATCCCAAGCATACGGCCAAGAAAACGCTCGCCTTTTTTTCGATCCTGTCGCATCAAACCCTTAGAATGGCCGCCCCAGAGCCCTGACTTGAACCCAATCCAGAATCTTTGGGCGATTCTCGATAATAAAGTGGAAAAAAACAGACGTAACCAACAAACAAACGTATCATGCGGCGTTGGAACGTTGGCGTGGAACGAACTGGATCCCTGCTACCTCAGAAACCTGGTGGAAAGCATGCCAAAACGGCTACAGGCGATCATCATGGCGAAAGGGTGTCATAATGATTACTAATTAGGGAAACTGCCCCCATATTAATCTCATTGTTCCTATATTCATCCTACGATGAATCAAACAATTGGGCAGTTGAAGGATCGGTTTCGTTTTCTAATAATGTTTGCTCACGTTAAATAACTACAACAAACATTACTAACTAATCCTGTCACGTGTATATCGTTTTATTTCAAGTAAGATGAATATAGGAACAATGAGATTAATATAGGTACATCTTCCCTACTTGATTTTCACCGATTTTTCTGTTGAATTGTGAAATAGTTCTTCTGAAATGGTTGCTAAGTTTCGTTTGTGCAATAAAAACAAAGTAAGCCAAACCAAACTTCCATGTGTATCTTTTGACAGGATGTATTACAACGCACAGCACTTTTGCAAATATATGACAAATTTATTATTTATTTATTTATTTAGTCAGCACCAACAGGCTTAGTAAAGCCCCAATGGTGGTATTAAAAATATGTCGACAAACTGATCTGTTTTTTGGGCGGTCACTGTACATTCTTTGAATTATTTTACTACTAGAACTAATATCAGCATCAAGCAAGTTGACTAACGCTATAACGCACTTCTACCTAGAATTTTTAATAGATCGATGAAGTCTGATTCACACTTATTACGGCTCTATCTTGAATTTCATATAAACGTGTAAGTGAATTGAAGCCGGAGAGGATAGTAAGAGAGGCGAAGAGAGCGAAGCCGAAAAAAAACTTATTGAACAGTCAAACTGGTAACATATCGAGCATAAAAAGCGTTTGAAAACTACTCATTTGGTGGAAGAAAATCTTGTAATCGTTGGGAACATATCTTATAGAGAACTTGTTGATAACGTATGCATTAACAAAATAGACAGTATGTGAAAAAAACCTACGAAAAATTAATCCTTGAAACATTTTTTTCTAAAATTTTATATTTATTGATCATTTTTCAAAAATGCTGCCACACTGTGACGTGCGGTCTTACGGTAGTTAGCCGGGACCTTGGTCGTAGCAGTAGAAAGGAACAATGTTGGGATATTCTTCAGCTTCCACTTCCGGTAAGCATTTGGTACTGTAAATTTTCTTATTCACAGCAATTCCCGAGGAAAAGAACAGGGGCTTCGATACCACTGGTAATTAACCATAGGAGAGCCTTCTTCGAGTACTTGGTGTGGGAGATATACTTGACGTTGCTTCTCACCACCCTAGAGTCAGACATGTGTCATCGTCCATCACCATCGCCACATCGCGCTTTCCCTTGACTATTGTCTTCAGCCGCAGATTTTGGGTGGTGGCCTGCTATAGCTTGTGTCATTTAATATCTGGACGCAAAAAAAAAAACGGATCTATCTCGGAAATATTGTCATTAAATAAATGTTGAGTACGGAAAATGAAAGTCATTTATTTCACTTTAAATTAAAGGAAAAATTGCAAAAAAATTGTTCGGATTTGGTTTTGATGAAACCTCGTACTATTCTTTGAATGCCACTCAGCATATTTTGGACACTCTGTTGACTAACGGCAAAGGGTAAATGCACCCTTCTTTTTGCGGAAATAACTTTGGAAAAACGCTCCTTAGATGCAATCAGAGGTATTAACCTTCTGGTTAGCGCTTGCCGGATGTTTTGGCGGGTCTTAAGTTTCTTCAAGATTGTATAGTTTTGACGGGTCTTAAGTTTCTGAATTTAAGAGTTGTCAAAACGAAACTAAGTCCCGTCAAAACGAAATTAAGACCCTTCAAAATGAAATTAAGACTCGTCAAAATGAAATTTAAACCCGTCAAAACTACCTAGAAGATTGCGGAGCAAAGCTACGCTATACAATCTTGAAGAAGACCCGTCAAAACAACCGGCAAGCGCTAACCAGAAGGTTAATACCTCCGATTGCATTATACCGGGCAAACGCATCTAAGGAGCATTTTTCCAAAGTTTAAGGAGCATTTCCCCAAAAAGAAGGGTGCATTTACCCTGCTGCCGTTGACTAACCTGAGCGGCCATTTTAATCCACCATCTCTTCATCTCTGTTGCATTCCGAGTAACTTTTCCACTCTTTTCAACTTCTGTTTGACAACTGCCCAATATGTCCCAATTGAACGGAATTGAGGGCAGTAGGTAATAGTACTTCTTCGATGGTGCCTTACCAAATCAGACCAAAACTTTCTAGGTCCATTGTGAGCATTAATGTACGGAAGAATACATTTTTTCAGGCACTCCTGATTGTATATTTTGGAATCCATAGTTTGCGGCTGCAAGTACATTGTCAGATTATAAGTTTTCTTGTGAATTTGCCGTCCGGCGTACCGCAAGGCAGCCATTTGGGTCCGTTAATTTTTATTCTTTTCTTTAACGATTTATGCCACAGCTTATAACCACACCGACTCATGTAAGCCGACAGTCTAAACGTTTTCAGAACCATCAGGAATATGGCTGATTGCGCTGCTCTAACGCGAAACTATATCAAACTGGTATCTTTTCAATGGAATGGAGATGAATGCTATAACATGCAAGATCATAAGTTTCAACAGAAGCCGTTCGCATGCAACTTTCCACTTCTTGCTACATTCTGAAGTACTTGAACGAGTCAACTTTATTAAAGACTTAGAAGTAACGATGGATAGTAAGCTGAATTTCAACGAACATATTTCCATAACTTGGTTTTATTCGTCGAAACTGTGCCGTTTTCCGCGATATTCAAGGCACCGAAAGTCCTGTACTGTTCTTTGGTGCACAGTATCCTTGAATATGGAGTTCAAATATGGGCTCCCTATCATGCTGTACACGCTGACCGGCTAGAAAGAGTTCAACGTTGCTTCATCAGATTTGCCCTGCGCAACCTGCCGTGGAACGACCCTCTCCGACTACCTCCATATGAACACCGATGTCATCTTATAACCCAAGAGCCTCTTCACCAGCGGAGGATTTACTTGCAGAGATTGTTTGAATGCGATGTATTGAGTAACCGCTTGGACTGCACACATCTTTTGCAACAAATAAACTTTTATGTTCCTGCTCGCAGTTCCCGACAACTTCTGTGGATTCCGAGGCACCGAAAAGTCTTCGGTGAAAATCATCCACTGCAAAGATACCTCCGAAGATTTAATGAAGTAAGCCATCGTTTTGATTACAATGTGACGAGAAATAAGTTTAAAGGGTGTCCACGATGAAACTGCCACACTATGAAATTGCTCTAACTTTTTAACCGTTGGGTAGAATTTAATGAAAATTTGGGTGGATTTAGTTCATAGTGCATTATTTACATCCTGCAAGTTTTAAAGTCCTGTGATCAAAACTCGCGGAAATGGAGTCGAAAGAACAGCTCGTGCGTGATAAAATCTTGCGCATTCATCACGAGAACAAGGATCTCTCGCATCGTTCCATCGCTAAAACGTTGGGAATCGCGAATTCCACGGTGTCGCGAGTGATTAAGCGGTTCGAGGAACGGTTGACCACCGATCGGAAGCCCAGAAGTGAAGGAAAAAGTATTCCGTACAACACCAAAAATCACAACCGCGTAGTTGAGGCCTTCAACCGAAATCCGAACGCCTCCGTTCGGGATGTGGCTAAGAAGCTGCACCTAAGCCGAAGTTTTGTCCAGAAGGCCAAAACTAAGGCTGGGCTTCGAACGTTCAAGGTACAAAAGGCCCCTAATCGCGACGAGAAGCAGAACAAGTCCGCCAAAACCCATGCCAGGAAGTTGTACCTCAACATGCTGACGAAAGTTGAATGCTGCATCATGGACGACGAAACATATGTGAAGGCCGACTTCAAACAGATCCCCGGCAACCTGTTTTTCACGGCCAAGGATAAGTGCAGCGTTCCGGAGCATGTCCGCACTCAGAAGATGTCCAAATTTGCGAAGAAATTCCTGGTTTGGCAAGCCATCTGCACGTGCGGGAAGCGGAGTGCACCTTTTGTGACCCAGGACACGATGAACGGACAGGTGTACATAAAAGAGTGCCTCCAGAAGCGGCTGCTTCCTCTCCTGAAGGCCCACAACGTCCCAACAATCTTCTGGCCGGATTTGGCCTCATGCCACTACTCCAAGGACGTGCTGAAGTGGTATGCGGACAATAAGGTCAATTTCGTGCCGAAAATGTTCAACCCTCCCAACACTCCGGAGCTCCGCCCCATCGAGAAGTACTGAGCGATTATGAAGCTGCACCTTCTTAAACGACCTAAGGTAGTGAAGACAGTCGAGGAACTGAAGAAAGTATGGGTTTACATGCAAAAAACGGTTGATTCACAGGTTGTGCAGAATCTTATGGCCGGGGTTAAGGCCAAGGTGCGGGCATTGAAGTATGGACTGTAAATAAAATACGGGTAAAATGGTAAAATGAAGTTTAATAGTTTTTTATCGAAATTGGGGAAAATTTTTGTTTTTTGTGTGGTGTTTTTGGGGTTTTTTTTTTGGGAAAAAATTTTTTGGGGGCAACTTCCGGGCACGACTCTCGGCCACTAGATTCTCATCCAGTGTCCTGTTTGGTTGTTTACTGTCCCGAAAAGATCGAAATCCTTCTCGCAGACGAGTGCTTCTGACGGTGCTTTGGCTGGAATTGATTTTTTTTTTTGGCGATATCATTTCGACAACCCTGGGTGTCCCATTATCGTTCTCAACACCTTCAAATGCAACTTCCGATCATTAGTTCCGGAAATGTTTGGAAACGCTGCACATGGTTGATTTAGCCAATTTCAACGATATTTTTTTTAACCTGACCACGTTTCCAAAGTGAGTGCCAAAAATTAATTATCAATTCACGGCTTCCATCAAGTATAACTTCTTTGAAACAAAATTAATCGTGGCGAACTTTTTACCATTGAAAGAGGAAACATTAAAAAATAACTGCTGTCAAAACATTCCAGAACCGACCACTAGGTGCACTGCAGTAAAATAATTCGTGCGTCCAGCTATTAAATGAATCCAGCCTTACTCCGAGACGGCCGGCTCGGACCTAAAGGGTGTCCCACATCAAATTGCATCAGGGAATAAACGCTGTAGAAAATTACCCATTGGGTATTTTCTTTTGAAAATTTGGGTAGAAGTAGTTTAGAGTGTTTTTTTGTGTATTTTTATCGCTGTCAGTTTTTCGAATATTGGAAAAAAATGCGTCACCCGAAAAACAACGTCGCGAATTGATTTTGCGCAAGAACCTGGAAAATCCTCAACTCTCTCGTGGGGACATCGGAAAACAACTCGGAATCGTGCAGTCAACGGTGAGTCGTGTGATTAAACGTTACCACAAAACTCTGAGCATCGAACGGAAGGAGAAATGCGGTCAGAATGGATGTTCTATTAGTGATCAGGATCATAAGCATGTCGTGAAAGCGTTTAAGCGGAATCCCAATGCTTCGGTCAGGGATGTAGCCTAAAAGTTGAATCTGTCCAAGTCTTTCGTTCAGAGAGCCAAGGACCGGGAGGGACTGCATACGTACAAAGTGCAGAAGGCTCAAAAACGAGACGAACGGCAAAATACGGTGGGAAAGTCACGAACCTGGAAACTGTACACCCAGATGCTGACGAAGCCTCATTGTCTCATCATGGATGATGAGACTTACGGAAGCTTCCGGCTACAGTTTTCACCGCCACCGCAGAAACTTTCAAAGTTTGCCAAGAAATACATGATTTGGCAAGCGATCTGCTCATGTGGCCAACGGGGTGCGCCGTTCGTGACTACCGGGACTGTAAACGGGGAGATCTACCTCAAGGAGCGTCTGCTTCCTTTGTTGAAGCAACACGAGGGCCCTACGATCTTCTGGCCTGATCGTGCTTCGTGCCACTATTCAAATGATGTCCTGGAGTGATACGAAGTCAACGGGGTCACTTTCGTACCCAAGGACATGAACCTCCATAACGCACCGGAACTAAGGCATATCGAAAAATACTGGGCTATTATGAAGCAGGCACTATGGAAGTATCCCAAGGAGGTCAAATCTGAGGAAGATATGAAGATGTAGTACAGAACCTAACAGCGTTTTTTTTTTTCGTGATGCAATTTGATGTAGGACACGCTTTACGCTTCCAAATGACGATTATTGTTTAAGAATGTCGAACTTATTAATAATTATTTACCGTTTTGAAAAAATCCCTCGTCAAAATGTTCAATTCTTCAGTTCTCACCAAATGTATCATTCTTCGAAATGTAATTTTACGATACGTCCTAAAACCGCCTAAAAAATCATGTATCATTGATTGGCAGCTTTAAAAAAAGATTGTTTCTTAAGCATCCCTAACTGAAGCATTTAAGTCTCGAGACGACTGCCTTCCATCATTGAGTTGTATACGAGCCTCGTGCAATACCATCGATGCTAATAATTTTGGGAAAAGCGTCATTTCATGCATGCCTGGTTTCAAAACGCAATCATTTGCGTACGCATCAGACATCCGGCCAGCACAAAGCGACCAGCAGCTGCAAGTGCACTCTTTCAGCATTGCATTCGAGCCGGCTCTTCAAGCACAATAATCGAACCATCTATTTTGTGTGCGTCACTTGACAACTTCATCGCAAAAGAAAGGTTACCACACCACAGTGAACAACACAGTTTGCTGTGATAAGTGAACCGTTTCGCCAGATCAAAACAGGAATTGTAAAAAACCGTGACATTAACATAAGTACCCGCGTAACAAAAACAGAACCGAACCGAGTTCTGAACTAGCGAGCGGAACCGAGGGTGACAAATTTGGTTGAACTTTCGAGACTCGATGCAGTTTTTTTTTTCATCCGCATTCAATCATGGTGCAGTGCCTTTTGGATGACCTCAGCGGGTTGAGTTTCCAAAAGGGGAAACAGGCAAACAAGCCTCGACCATTTCTAAATAATTCCTTGCACAAATTCCACCGGTCTCTGAAATCGGATCCCCGCTATAGAACAAGAAAATCTGCTTTTTCCGTTCCGGCCGGGTTCAAAAGCATCGGGTTGCTCTTCGTTACAGGGTTTCTCTCTCTCTCACTCTTTTTGCCATACACATTTTCTGGGATGTCCACATCATCAAATTCTTCAGGCAGCTGGATCGGGAGAGCGTGCGAAGGCACACAGACTCCTTTGCTGGTCCATTCGCGGTCAGCAAACACACACCGATTGGACTAAACTCGCCGTCGTCGGCGTCTTCGTCGCTGCGTTCATCCCGAGCTGGCCATTAATGTTATTATCATTTCATTTGCTTTGAGCCATTCTTGCCCTACCGGGCGGACAGACGAACGGCATTCAGTGCCAGTGTTTGAGGGCTTCTCGCTTCAAACCGCCATCAACGCTATCGCTGCTGTTGTTGTTGTTGTTGTAGTTATTGATGTCTTCTTGGTTAGTTGGGTTGGCTGACTCCCGAAGGTCTCTTCTTCTCATGGCATAATAATTTGAGGTCTTGACAGGTTTCCGCACACCAATACTGGTGTACATGCAAAGCGCTAGGAAACATTGCGAATGCACATGCTGTGAAGGCTTTTGCGCGAAAATTCGAGCAGTTGCATAGGGTTGACTATGTGTGCGTGAGGGTGGGTGTATTAGAAGAAGTAAAGAGGCATTTGACGATGACAGTGCTGCCAAGCAGCATGATGAATCATGACGGGTTTTTTTTTCCACGTATTGAGAAATGAATCCTGACGAAATTTGTTATCGAAAGAAATGTGATTTCATCTTCTTGGGAAATGACGTGTTTGGACTATAATAACCAGTGCACGTAGAAGCACAGCTAGATAATAAATGGTCAACGAAATGCTTAGGATTGTTATCGTGCTGAAAAGTGTAGTTATTTTCCATCCCCATTTTCAACAACACTTCAACATTTTCACACAGAATATAGATTTGGCCAGATTCCCTACAGCAAACCATCAAAACCAGCACCAAACCATAACATTATTTCCACCAAGTTTCATGGTTGGTTGGAGATGTCTGTCCTGTAGCCCTTCATAGCCTTTTCGCCATACTCTTAGACGTCGTTACTTGTAAAACATCTCGAACCTTGATTCATCCGACCAGACAACAGGTTTCCAAAAATCCAGCGGCTGTCAACCTGTCCAGTAGCTGAGAGAGCCACTCGCCGCGAATGTCATCCTTGTGATCCCCATGATGGGTGGTGCGCATTCAAATCACCCAGAATCACATAACGTGCAGGCAGTTGGGAGACAAGGTCCTGCAGTTTGCCAATGTCATTCAACTGTTTGCCGACCCTACACCTCGAAGCCATGTATAAGCTTACTACCGTAAACTTCGTAGGAAACTGTATGGTGACCGCGGTAGTTTTCAAGTCAAAATCATGTTGTACTACTGTATGTTGTATATCTTCTCAGACAGGCAATCCACAACCGTTCTTATGAGCCTAAAGATACCAGTTATACTTACCCCCGTGGTAGTCGATAGATAAGTCAGCTACTTTGATCATCGATTTTAGGAGGGCAATGATTCAAGTGTTTAGCTTACTTGCTGAGAGTAGGATCTCAGATAACTTTGACCTCAATCCGTGCGCGTTTCATTGCGGGGTATCAGTATGTTACTCCGTCATCATCACCGAGGCTTAGGAAGCAGACCCTGATGGATTTGCCTTTCTCTTGGTGGCGCCAATCTCGTCAGCAATTTGCTTCCTCTTACGGCGGGTTAAGAGGAGCGCCACCATCAACCTCACTGGATAGGGTGGGCTTGCTGACTCTATCAAGTTCCGCCACATTTCTGCCAGAGATTTCTTATCTTTGAAGGTTCTTTCAACTTAGCCTTTAGGCCGGCCATCTCCTTGATCAGACTTTTCACCTCATCGCTGAGGAGCGGCTTTTCCTCATCGGGATCCAGTTTCTCGACGTCGGACATGGGATCAGTGCTAACTACCCTGAATGGAACAACATCCTTACCGACGCCGACAGTTACACCACCTGCGGGGTTTTGAGCGCTTTTGAGAGGACCAGTGCCCACACCAACATTCTTGGTGTGAATGATCTCCTTTTTGCCAACGCCACGTTAGGCCTACAGACTCTATCCGATCCACCGGCTTAAGGGTCAGGCTTCTTTGCCGACCTTGGCTTCATGGCTTTTTGATTCTTCTCCCGAGGAGAGGAAGAAACCACCTGCTGCTGAAGGGAGGCAGTAGGCGCAGACTTAGCCACTTGAGCATAAGTCTTACGAGCAATGCTTTCCCTGTTAAAGACATTCTTAGCATCTCGGTGGGTGTTTGCCCTTAACTTAAGTATAGTAGCCTTCTTCGCGTAAATAGAAAATTTACGGTTCGTTGGCTGGTGTTTGCCGCGACAATTGGGGCAAGAGGCCAGTGCACCACATTTTGCCGTAATCTCATGCTCGGCCAACCAGACCCTGAACCGTGTCTTGCTCTTATATCCCGCCCAAATCCCTGTCAGTTGAAACACTGCAAGAGAAGCGCATAGTAGGCGACGGTTTCGATTCTCAAAAGCCAAATTTCACCTTCATCGGGAAGTCCGAGCCCTCGAAGGTCACCACGGAGGTGTTAATCATAGCATCGCTGTTACGCTTGTGAATTCTGTGGACATCTACTACACCTTGTGCCGCAAAATGCTCTATCCGGATCCACTCTGACACGTTGAAAATGTCTGGACTGAACACCACGCAACGCACCCGGTTAAAAATTAGATGCGAACCAACTCTTACCTTTCTGCCACTTGTTAGCGTGGTTGCCCGCTTCAGCTTTGCAGCGTCAGCAGGATCGCTAGCTTCGAATACGTATCTGGTCCCACCTTTCTCGGTGTGAGCTTCAGGTTGATGCTTCTGATGGTTGATGGGATATGATTCCTTGCGAACATTAGTCATTTTGACTTGCTGACTTTGCTTCCGAGCAAAATGGCTCTTAAAACCATGTTCAGCAAGGCGACTTCGAACGGTTCGGTCAGATATCGACAGATTCAACCTTTCTTTCACCGCTCGGATGGTGATGCGTGGATCTTTTTGACGTAGGACTACGTTTTTGTTTTCTAAACTGGGGTACAATTTTGAAAAAAATCGCATTGCGACCTTCACGAAAAGTGGTCAGGTATTGAGCATTAATATCTCAGTCATTTCTCAAAAGATTTTCTAAATTTTTACACCAATCGATCGGAAGTTGATTTCGAGCCACATACTATTGAACAATTTATAAATGTTTAGCCTTGTCTTAAAAAGTCTATAAACTCCTTCAGGCCTAAGGGGTCATATATGACCCCAAAAGGATAATGGCTGTATATAATCACAAAGACTGAATAAAAGTGCACACTGTCTTCGGCAAATGTGTTATCCATCAATTCTTCTATCTGGAAAATATAAAAAAACATATGAGTTAAAGGCCTAATTGACGACCTAGAACATCCTGAATAGGAAGACGTTCAGGAAGAAAAAAATAAATGCCTTATTAATAGTGTAAAGCGTTGTTTTAGAATATTGTACAAATGCATTACGAAGCGAGTATTGTTAAATTCTCGTTGATAAATGTTAAATATTTTTGTATCTTTTTGAGATGTTCTAGGTCATCCAAAATGTACTTGAGTTCAGAACTTCAGATCTACAGTTGTAACAGTAGCTTTTAGGGCTATATAAGATTATGATATACATTCAACCACATTGAATGAACCTTTTGGATGGTCAACAGTCATAATTTGATAACTTTGTGATGTTCTAGGTCATCAAAACTTAAGGTCTACAGTAGTAACAATAGCTTTTTGGGCTGTACAAAGTTACGCTACGTATTCAACCATAATCGGTGAATATTTTCGAACTTTTTATTAAATAACATCATGAGATGAACGGGATGATCTAGGTAATCCAAACTGTCCTTGATTTCAGAACATAAGATCTACAGTTGTAACAGTAGGTGTTTGGAGTGTGTAAAGGGACAATATGTATTTAACAGTATTGATTGAATAGTGTGGAAGGCCAACAGACATAATGCGACAATCTTGGGATATTCTCGGTACTCCAAACTGTCCTAAAGTTCAAAACATAGGATCTACAGTTGTAACAGTAGTTTTTTGAGCTATATATGGTGATCATCTGTATTCAAGCATATTCAATGAATCTTTTGGAAGGTCAACAGTCATTATTTTATAACTTTGTGATCCTCTAGGTAATACAAACCGTTCTGGAGTGCAGAACATTCCTACTTTTTTCAATCATTTCTATGTTATTGAGCACCAAATCAATCAGAATTCACCAAATTGCTTGCTCAGAACCAAATTGAGTATATTTCCTAATACTCCCTCATGGTTTGTATAGCCTGAATACTCAGAAATTGTTTTATCATTAGCTGCAGTATTTTTTTTTCATCTGTAAGATAATGATTTAATGAGCGCAGTTACAAACATGTGTGAGAATTATGATAAGAGATTATTATAAGTGATAAGATATATCCGCTTCACGACCATTTTAGGTCTTTCAAATCAACTTATAATTCAAAATCATTATAACATGAATTAGTTTAAAAAAAATCTGACAAAAAATTAAGCAGAAACTGAACAGTAACACTTAAATCGTTCATAACAATATAATGAAATGAGTTCTTTCCTTGAAGAAATTCAAATAATTTTCTAGAGAAAAGATCGAACGTGGGTTTTCAATTAGATTGAGTAACTATGTTGTAAATTATTAAACTCTAAAACATTTCACCCCCGCATATTACACGAACATAAATAAATTGAAACATAACTGGGAACAATCCCCATTCCGGAGACTTCGACGGAAAAGAAAACATCAAAATATGCGGCTCGAAACTGGCAAGGTGGTGGCGGCAGCCAGGAGAAATATATGTTCGGAACAGGCACAAAATGGGCTCAAATTAATTTAGCAATGAACTGGATTTTATTTTATTTTTTCGCTCTCTTCTTTCGGCTTACGCCGAGCATGCCGCCGCACTGGCCATGCATTTCCCGATATACTGCTGTCATTGAGCTCATTAAAAATTTTAAGCAACTATTCGAAAGTTTAATTCGAATTTTACGATGCAAATTGGACTAGATTTTTTGCTCCCGTCGATTTTATTGCTTTTATAAAGCTACTAACAATACAGCACTAATCACTTACCCAAAGTTCGATTCCCCAGCCCATTTTGGATGCTGTGCTGATTGAGCCGATTCCTTCCAGAAGAAAAAACCACAGCCGTCGACGTTGGCACTAATTCGTTCTACCTTGATTTTTCTCTTGATTTCCTTAACTGTTGCAATTGTTTGCTACTGCAACTTTAAAACAAAAATAATACTTTTCTAGTTTAAAAGATCACACGCATCTTCGCCTCACTTTTTTTTGTTAGAAAATTAAAATTGCACTAGTATTCCACGTTGATAAAACTTTATTCAATATTCATTCATTGATTTAAAACCACAAATTCTTGACTTGTTATTTTTCCCCCAAGAACAAAGTATCAAGCATAAACAGGAATAAAATCGAGAAGGAATTTCCTTTCACTAAATTTTTCAAATCAAACACAATCCACAATCAACACGGAGGAGAAACGCCCCGAAGTTCCCCCTCCTTGCGCGGGCACTCTTCGTCGAGAAACACAACACTCCGCCGCACACAAGAGAACTCCACACTGCTGCTGCTGCTGGTGACGAACCGCCGCCGCTCCTTATTTCACTCCACCTTGTTTTCAAAGCACACTCTTTCCCACTACTGTAGTAGATTTAAATGGAAGTCTACCTCCTCAGCTTGATCCAATTTTGTTTTCTAGTAGATGCGAATTTTGCTTTTTGCCTTCATCCTGAATGAGGGGACACTTTTTATTATTCTTTTTCCGCACGCAATAAACCTCCGCCTACGAACTAACGCGGACACCACGCTATTTTTGCCTACGAAGAGGACGCGACGTACCCGTGCCCGTACGTTTTATCCAAGGTGGTTACTATTGAATCGCCATCAAATTTAAATTTTCAAAAAGAACAGCTAGGGAAAACAGCTCAACGAAAAAAATTCCACGCGAAGCGATCCGTACACACTACATACCACACCAGAATCCTGACTCAGACTGAAGAAGAAAACGAAAAATGCTTGAGTTCGCCCCGATTTGCGAAACCGAAGCGACAGCGGCGAAAGACGAAGTGAATGGGCGAAGCGAGAAAAAAACATGGCCATGCAAAAATAATACACAGCAGCCCTGTGAGCACTCTCAGTATACACTCAGAAAATTTTTCGATATTCATACACGCAAAAAAAAAACCCGCAGTAGAAACTACCATTTCGAGGCTTAAATTATGCGCAAACACCAACAATTTTCACCTGACTATAAATGCGTTTGATTTTACCATGTCTGCGATTAGATCGACCATGGTGCGGTTGATATCAATATGAGGTCTGTCAAATATGACACAAATCACAGAGAACATTCCAAGAAATCAGAATCATTTTCAATGAACAGGCAGATCGTATTGCAGTACAGTATTGCACTTAGCATCTAGATACGCTTTCAGAGGGTTGTTGTTTCGATCGTTGCTCCAATGACCACTGCCGCGGGGAATGCAACTGGACAAAAGCCTATTTATACAATAATTTAATTTTTATGAATCCCGGCATAATTGTCAGTACTTACCCCACATCCGTTCTACCAGGAACTCGAAAATCTTCAGGAGAGAAGTGGTCGCAGCATTTTTTTTACCGTGAAAGCTTGAACTCCCTGCAAGGACAAAATTTTCTGCAGTTCGGGCGACTCGCAGCAAGATACCCAGTGGCTGCATCTAAAATGATTTTTCAGGAGCATTAGGAGTGAATTCACAAAATTGAATGAGGTACTTACAAATCTGCATCCTTGGGGAAACTGTAAAAACTGCATATTTGCACACCAATAAAATTCACACTTACGGCCCATGTCGTTTCCGATAAACAATGTTTTGCTAATGAAATTTTTTGACATTTGGGCCTAAGATGCGCGACAGTCGGTGATGTGAATAGGTGGCGATGGCAGCGCCACCACAGAATTGCCAGATACAATGATTATGAAATAGCAGTTAAATTTCATACACACTTTTTGAATTTGAATTGGATGTCTGTTCTCTGTGCACAAATGTTGAAGGTTTTACGTAAACGTAGTAAATTTGACTGAAATTTCATGGAAGTTTTAGAGATACACAAATAAAATTGTAAACTTAAAAATTATTTGGTAAGAGCACATACTTTTTATTAGATATTCAACACATTATTTTTATTTGACTAGACATGGAAATTATAATGCTACCTTTACCTTTTATAAGGTAACCCATAAAACGTATAGACGTTACCAATATTAGTTATGTGTGAGCTCCCATAACATTTATAGTTCGCATCTTATAGTAAAAAATTATGTGATTTGCTCACATACTTTTAATGTTTGAGTGCACGCAGTCAAGATGGCGTCAGAAGAAAAAAATCGATCTTCTAGCAGAACTCCTGGTAATTTTTAAAGATATTTGTTTGTTTTATGTATATAGATTATGAAACAAATATTCTCCATTGTTTTCAGTGAAAATAATCACCACAGGAAGAGGACGTACCGGAAGAGGACCTACGGGAAGGAACGTACAGGAACAAGCCATACAGGAAGTAGAAGTCCGAGAAGAATATATATTGTAATGAATGAAAAATATAATAAAATCAATACATCTGGCACATAAACGTTATTGTTTAAACTATGCTTTTCATATGAATCATACACATAAATGTTATTAGAATCAGACACATAAACTTTATACCACATTGAATTAAAAAATACAAACCTCACAAATAAATGTTACTTGACAGAGCAAATGAGTTTTATTTGGTTTTCAACATAGCTTTTATTTGTGGGAAATTGCATAAAATGTATGTTGTTCACACACATTTTCTATTTGTCGTGTCAAATTGCAAAAAATTATGTAGTTTCACACATAAAGGGTATGCGGAAATTTGCCTCGGTGCAGGCAAAGTCGGGTAATATCAACAATCAATGTGCAACTAGCGATTTGAAATTGGTTCACTGTTGTAGAACCCCTAGGTCCGAAGTATACGTTGCAGTCTGCACCTTGCAATAATTCTTGCGCTTTTCGGTACCTTCCGGTACTAGTATCTTGGTTGTTGTTTTGATTCACTATGTTATTTTGACACAACATTTGAGAATGTGTTGGTGTGAGCTACGTTGTTAGGGGCGAATCATTGAGCTTGGGACCGAGCTTGGGACCGATGTGCTAGTACGGACTGAGCCAAGAAAAATATCGTATTTGTTCGGGACCTACTGGTCTTAGAGTTAGTCTATGGTAATATGGTAGTTTTTACTACAGATTTTTTTCTGTGTAAGACTGCATTATGATAGGGGGGCTATTATCTGGGGGTGCGACACATCTAAATCCAGATTCAAGATGATCGAAAAATCCCACGCTAGCAAATCAATTTTTGAAAAATCTTGTTTCAGCTTGTGAATCTTAATCCATCAACTTGCATCGTGCTGCATCTTTTTGCAGTAAATCTTTAAAATCTTCATCAAAATCTTTAAAATCTTCTTTCTATCTACTAAGCGTGCGCACATCGCACAAAAGCAAAACAAAAAAAATGCATCTGAGATAGAGTCGCGCCCCCTGGCTATTATTAAGGATTTCGCTGTAGCTTACATGGATTAAAAAAAATGGACAAAAATTGCCGATTTTTCATGGGTTTACCTTAACCCGCAATGACAAAACTACCCATGCAGCATTAATCGTAGTAACCCATGAGTCAGCAGACAAAATTTGACAGTTGTATCAGTCGAACTCTAACCGTGATGCCAAAAACAGTGAACTCCGTTCAGAAGTGTGCGTGTTAAAAGAACGGCACCCCGCCGCGTCGAAAACGGACATCGCGTGGCACTTTGTGGACGCCGGATACGCCCGTTCCGGCATATACAATATCTTGGCACTATTAGACAACAATCAGAGCATCGCAAGAAAGCCTGGTTCCGGACGGCCGACGACCCTGCGCAACAAGAAGCTCCAAAGGATGCTGAAGAGGAAGACCGAGGGAAAAGTGGCTACCTCACTGTGTGCGCTTGGCCGGGAGGTCGGTTCAACCGGCCAAACAGCGAAAAAGTACCTGGCGAACATGAACAAACATATCAGGAAGCGGAAGTCTCGTCCACTGGTTTCGGAGCTGCAGGCAATGACGCAGCTCATATGGATTTTAGTATCAATGTGATGAATATATGGTTAGGATGAATGCATCAACCTGTTCTTTCTAACATTCAACACTTTGATATGTGCGCATCGTCACGTCTTTATAGGATACGAAGTGAGTGTGAAAGAGATAGTTGATTTGTTCTGTCATGCCGGTCATGCCTTGGCATTGATCGATTTGTTTTGATGGGCCAAATTTCGAGAGAGATTTTTCAATAGGGCCTAACTGACAAACGTTAACAAAGGCATCTTCCGTAAATTTCTCGTAATACAAAATAAATCCATGTTAATTAATTCAAGGAAGAAGCAATTGTTTACGTTTGTCAATTAGGCCCAAATAAAAATTTGTCGATTTCAGTTGTCAGATGTCCAAAATTGTCAAAATCATGTGAACTATGGTGCATCGATATGTGTTTGACAGTGACGTTGACCCCAGGCATTATGATTATTTGCCACAAGAAATCAGTATGAATGTCGTAAATTTAAAAATAAAATTCTCATAGATTAACAATTAAATGTATTGTAACCATACAATAGAATCAACAGTGTGTACAATCAATATTATTGTTCATGAAATGAGATGACGATAGGAGATATTGTTTCCACAATAGAATTTAATGTAAATTGAGACATCGACAATAGAATAAGGGGGTTGTTATGTATCTTAACTATAGAAAAAATGATTTTTTCCCGAACAAATCGGAGTCAATTACTATTGATTGTATTGTTTCACAATTGTTGAAAATTCTAGCATGTAGGGTGAATAGTAGATCTATTGTAATGACAATATGCATTTTTCATTTATCCAATACGTGAACAATAAGTAAGATTCATGTTCGGCAATAGATTTTAATTTAATTTTTATTATTGTATTGTCGTTGTATGGTAATTTTTATCCGGGATGTCATTGCAAAACAAAAAAAAAAATCAATTGGCATGGCCAATTCAGTCCTCCTGGTATGCGAAACACAGAGAATCTATGAAGGAAGATGTCGATAGCATGGATTGACGTGCCAGCCCGTCGTATCCGCGATACAAATAATGTGTGCGTGGATAGCATTCGTCATCGATGCCATATAAAGGGTGTTCCGATCCAAATTTGGTCGACCTAAACTTGACGCATTTTCTTTCATCGTGCATTAAAAAAATTTGCACACCCCTCATTTTGAAGATGTATGCGTGTAGCATCATGCCTCTATTTTGATTTTGAGATTAGCACTTCAGTTATCCAAATGTCATCGAAGGCAGAGAAGCAACGCATCAAGATTTTGCACGTGCATGGTGAAAATCCAAACTACTCTCACGCCGAAGTTGGCGAAATTGTTGAATGTGGCTAAATCAACTGTTACCAACGAATTTAAAGTGTTCGGTGAACGTTTTTCGACAGCCAGGAAAGCTGGATAGGGGGGAAATCGAAAGCCGGAGGCCACAGCGACGACAAAAAGAGTTGCCCGCTGTTTCGAGCGGAACCCCAACCTCTCCGTCCGAGATGTCGCAAAGAAGCTGGGAGTGGCGCCTTCAACCGTAAATAGAGCTAAAAACCGAGCTGGACTGTCGACTTACAAATAAGTGGTGACTCCAAATCGCGACGATAAACAAAACACGTCGGCAAAAGCACGATCGCGAAATTTGTACACGACGATGCTGACGAAGTTTGATTGCGTGGTACAGGACGATACAACTTACGTCAAGGCAGACTTTAAACAGCTTCCTGGACAGGAATTTTATACGGCAAGCGGACGGGGAAAGGTGGCCGATATTTTCCAGCACATTAAACTGTCAAAGTTTGCTAAGAAATATCTGGTGTGGCAGGTCATCTGTTCCGTTTACATTACATTCCGTTTTTTACCAGAATTGTCAACCAAGAAATTTATCTGAGCGAGTGCCTACAAAAACGTCTACTGCCTTTCCTGAAGCGTTTCCGTTCTATTTTGGCCGGATTTGGCATCTTACCTTAACGAAAAAAAGGCCATGGAGTGGTAAGCTGCCAACAATGTTCAGGTGGTTCCCAGGGACAATAATCCTCCCAACACGTCAGAGCTCCGCCCAATCGAACAATATTGGGCCATCGTCAAGCGGAACCATAAGAAGACTCAAAAAGCTGTTTGCGAGCGAGAAATAAATCAAGGCAAACTGGAGTTCTGCAGTGAATAAAGTGGACAAGGAGACTGTACAAAATCTTATGGCAGGTGTTAAACGAAAGACCCGGCAATACGCATTTGGTAAAAAGGAAGCTTAGCTGAATATTTCACCAGTATTCTGTATTAACTGAACTTAAAAAAGAAAATGAATTTGACTAATTAATAAAAACTTTGATCGACTCACACACATTACTGTTTGACCAAATTTTGATCGGAACACCCTTTAATCGTTCAGTTCATTGAGTTCGCTGGCTGCAACATTGAAAATATATAAATACTAAATTCAGCAACTATTTGATGCAGATTCACCTTTGTCCGTCGGATCAAATGGTCAATAGAGTAGGTCCCATCCATAGATGGAGTTCCGCTGAATTTGCGGCGGTATTCACGAACTGGCATTTGCCCGCTATTGCATTCATAGTAGATAAACTGAATCCCTTCCATATGGTTGTATTAAATTATGTGTCAAGGGGAAAAGCTCCTTATCGGGAATCAGGCGGAAGTATCTCGACTTACTCACGTTGCTCGGCAACCGCACGCTACTACGCTTCCACGTGTGCTCAATTAGATGCAAGCAATGGCTTTAATTTTCGCCTCGATTTTCTCTATGTAACTTTGATTTTGAAAATAACCTATATTAACTCAAACTACATATCTGATATGCTCGTGCAATTTGATATCGTATATACTACTGTTCATGTAAGCCTTTGTCTTTTTCGAGATGAAGTTATTTTCATGTCATCAATTAAGTCTACTTTGAATAAACCCAACAGTTTCGGCTTAACCTGCTATTTGCTATTGCAGCATCATTCCACCGGACAGTCAGACTATGACTGATGCTGTGGAACAAGGGCAGTAAAAGAGACGAACGAGCTCAGCCCGCTGCAGTCCGACCTAAGCTTCAAGCTTCTTAAAATCGAAGTTTTGCAAATTACCAATCTATATATATCGTTATCATCCCTGATCATTGGACTTCCCAAGTAACACCAGAAACATCTTTTTTGACAAGAATATTAGAAGTTCGTTGTAAAAAAGTCATGAGGATGAAATACCAAACATGTCTGGTCTTGAAAAAGTTTTGAGGATGTTTTTCCACACATATTCGGTTCAAACGGGGAACCAGAACAGCGAACATACTTTTGTTCTATTTTTGTTCGATCAACTTAAATTATACTTCTTGAAAACATCGGTGACTGTTTGTCATCTTACCACTACGAACTATCTTTACTCACTTTTGAGTATCCATGCTTTTGACTGATTTGAGTCAAACGTACTTCATTTTGTATTGTTTGGAAATAGCGTCTATGCTAGATGTTTGTAAATATGTTGATAGGTTGCATTCAAGATGATTTTAAACATGTTTTAACATCCTCTGCAAGTGAAAT
The DNA here is from genome assembly GCA_024533555.2 of Aedes koreicus. NCBI lineage: Eukaryota > Metazoa > Arthropoda > Insecta > Diptera > Culicidae > Aedes > Aedes koreicus. Next base: position 89,054 of record JAHHFK020004853.1, read on the forward strand.
TATTCAAAAGATTGTGATCCAACGTGACGGCTGAAAATATGTTTATTTGAAATACTGGAAAATTAAAAAAAAACACTACCTGATTGTAAGATTGCGATGCCATACATAATAGAAAATTTTTTGTTTTTCATTCTACTGACATTACTCGGTTCAATTTCACAGCAAAAACGCAAAAAAGAAAAATGAACATTTGAAAATCAATGTGTTACTATGTTTTAACCCGTCTGTGACTTGTCTGTGGACTGTAGACTTGGAAAATCGCCATGTTGGTTTTTGTGAATACCATAAAGAAATCTCACTAAAATTCAATAATTTATTCGGGGTACCTTCTACGTTTTTTTAATCTAATCTGGCGCTGAAATTAGGGAAGGTAAAACGGAAAGTTGCACTGCTAACCTTGAGCCGCATATACAATTTTGATACAACTTCCATGCGTAAAGCACTTTTAATTTCCTATTTGAAAAAGTTATAAACAATCATCTTTAACGCGTAAAATACCATTAGCTACGATTAGTTTCGCCATTAAAAATCTTGTTTATATTTTTTTCTTTGTTCATACCGTGCTTGCTTTGACAAAACATTCATTATGTTATAAGCATTTGTTGGAAGCATCCATAGAACATATTTTGTCTTAGAGATGTTCTACAAAACATCTGGTTGACCTAAAAGTGTTCAAAATGCCACATTTATTGCGCTTTTTCGGTTTTGCGTGTTGAATAAGTTATGACGTTAGAAAAAAACATAGCTGGTAAAACGTGTTTAACTGAGTTGACAAGTGGTGTTACTGGGTTTCCTGGCATCGATAAGTGATTAGTCGATTCAATTTGAAGCTCCTGAGTTCTCGCGAGTTAATCGGTGCTCAAAGCATTAGAGTAGAGCTGTCACCTCTAGGATTTTCCCGACAGTGCCTTTTCGAACCGTCAACATAACCAGGCACGAATTCGCAATCAATATGTGGCAGGAGAAGTATTTACATTATTAGTCGTATAACTAAGCTTGATAATCTTTACAATCCCTGCCAAAGTAAACGGCAAACCTTAATTACGATTTTCCGCATCTACAGCGGCTGCTTTGCTCCTTCATCATTTCTAATTTTAATACGATTTTTAATGCTCCGATGCCAAATCCACAAAGACGTTATTCGTTATCCGATTCTTTTTGAAAAAAATAAAAGTAGCTAGCTTAAAACTGAGTTCAGCGCCGTTTTCTTGCGTTTTGGTAGAAATTTGACTTTTCCAAGGTAAAAAAGAGAAAAGAAAAAGGAATACCGAAAAACCAAGCAAACTGAAGGTAAACAAATAAATTACCGAGAAAGTCAGTAGTTGTGTTTCACAGTTCACGGTTTGTGCTTTTACGGAATTTTCAGCAAATCAAAATACTGCTCGGTTGATTACTGAATGCTTAGCTGTTTGAAAACCCAGTAAAATTTTAGCGACTTCGGTAATTAAAACTCTGTGTGTAGATTATTTTTTTTAGTTCCTTGATTATCGAGATTTTCAGCCCTGGGCTGGTTCATCTCCCGTAGTAGTCACTCAAATACCTTTTGGGTATTTTCGCAACTTGTCCGGGGGTGAGATTTGAACTCGTGACTTTGGCGTGAGAGGTATGGATGTTAACCTCTACGCCGGGGTCGCCCCCTGTGTAGATTCTATTCTATGGTTACAATACATTTAATTGTTAATCTATGAGATTATTTTTTCCTGGGGTGTTAAGCAGGGACCTGACGGACAGTAATTTTCCTGAAGCCAACATCTCTAACATCCAAACGTCAAAAGATCTATTGTTTGTAAACAATACAGGCGTTCATACCCGAAACGACAAACGTCAGATGGACCTTATTCAAATAGATTATTGCACGATAGCGTCATCAATGCAGTTTTGACAGTTTAGGGAGCTTGTTTACGTGGATATTTTCGGCTCGATTTGCGGTAAGATTGGTTTGAGATTTTGTGCTCTAAATTTATTGATTGAGTATTGTGGGGTTTTTTGACGATTGACGTAAAACAGCTGGAAAACAGACACCAGTGCTTATTTTTACTTAATTTTCTGGATCAAATCGTACAGAATCCAGAAAAAGCCAATGAAAAATTTCGTTTGAGCGGTTCGAATTCTAACACATTGTAAACAAACTCCCTGAATTGTAAAAAAAGGGGGTATAAAATTTGGGGGAAGATTTTAAGGGCCGGGGGTTGTGTGTTTTTAAAAGAAAAAAGGGAGGGTGCCCTGGGCCCTGTAGCATAATCAAAATCTTACTAATAATATTAGTCTTGTAACTTGTATCTTGTATATTTCTGTTGCATAAAAATTCTACAAGTACAAAACTACAAGTCTAATATTACAAGCTAATTGAACTAATATTATTAGTAGAATTTACAAGCGTTCGTCGCATAAACAAAATATGACAACAAATTATTAGCTTTCATTTGAACTTTTTCTACAAGTGGAGAACTTCTTGTAACATAATTTACAAGTTCGGATTTGTTTTCAATTTGTTATTTGTAAAGCAGCAATGTACCGTTTCAACATTCTAAGTGACTCAGACGATGAAGAAAGTAGTTCGAGGGAAACACGGAGGTGTCGTAGGGTGAAATATTACGCTCCACGAATAAATTTCAGTTTCCAATATGCAGCTGATTTTTACGAGTATTTCCGGATGACACCTGCAAAAGTGGAGCAAATACTTCGAGTAATCGGCCCTGATATTCAGCTTACTAATCGTGGAGGAGCCCTGCAGCCTTTCCAACAATTGTGTGTTACATTGCACTGGCTGGGTCAAGGAAACCAGTATCACGGTACCGGACTTACTCATGGAATTCACAAATCAACTGTAGGAAGGACAATACAACGCGTGGTTTCTGCAATCAACAGAAGATTATTCCAGAGCACAGTTTGTTGGCCGTCCAACATTTCAGGTGTAGTGGAACAATTTTACAGAATGGCTAGGTTCCCCAGCGTGATAGGAGTAATAGATGGATCCTTGATTCCAATCGATGCACCTACAATAAATGAAGAAGCATGTACGTTGATAGGAAGGGTTCTCACTCCATTAATTGCATGGTGGTTTGTGGACCAAATTTGGAGTTCTTTTACGTCAGTGCTAATTGGCCTGGAAGTGTGCATGACGCTAGAGTGTTACGTAGAAGCAGTTTATTTCGGCGTATGGAGGAAAGCAATATTTTTCCCAATGGAGTCATATTAGGAGATTCGGCATATCCATTAAAAGTTTGGTTAATGAAACCACTGCACAACGATCCAACAAATGATGGTGAGCGTAATTATAACAGCAGACTGAAATCAACAAGACAAACTGTTGAGCGGGCACTGGGACTATTAAAAGAAAAGTTTCCGTGCCTCAACCATCTTAGAGTAAATCCTCATTTTGCAGGTCAAATATTTAAGTGTTGTGTGACATTGTGCAACATAGCGCGGCAAAATGAAGAGGATGAAATCGACTTAGAAAATATTCCTTTTCATAATGAGGAGATTGATTCTGGATTGAATGAAGTTAACACAGATGTTATTGCTCAAAGACGACAAATACAAATTATTCAATCAATGTGCTAAACAAAACCTTTAGAGTTTGTTATAATAATAATATATGTAATAATCGATATCAAAATTTGAAAAATACATGGACTTGACAATTTTGTGCACTGTTTTTTAATCTTTTTTTTTTATTATATATTCCCGTTTCAATTTTCTTTCTTACGCTTAAGGCAGTATTTATTTAGGAAAAACTGGATTATAAATAGAACAAACTAAATGTCATCAAACTCTTCGTCACTTTGACCATTATTTACAGAACATGGTAAGAGATACTCAACATCAGTAGGTTCATCCAAATTCATCTCGCTTGCTTCTCGGATTCCCAAGTTCTCTGTAAACTTTGATCTTGGCAAACCATGCTTGAGCTCAAAATTATAAATTTCTAAGCTCAATAAATAACTTTCCTTTGACATTTTATCTACTTCGAGTGCTTTCAACTCTCGCTCTTTCTCAAGAATGTCTATTGTCAGCTGCAATTTCAAACTGATTAGATCCGCCTTTTCTGATAGACCATTGGTAGCTGATACTTCTGAAACATTGCGCTTTCTTTTCTTAGAGCTAGGTTGGTGAACCTTGTCGTCAGTGTGAGATTCAGGAACTTCTTTCGAGGCTTTTGACGTACTAGGCTGGATGACTTGTTGATACAATTCCTCCTCCGCTGATTCCTCCAAACTTTCCGGAATTGCTAATCCCTTCAACACTGGCGATTCTTTGCCGAGTATGTCGTAAACAAGGATATCAACATCGTTCGTCCTAGCCTCAGGTCCACCACCGGTACCTGTTCTTCTGGAATTGTCCCGTTTTTCCTAAATTTGAGACATCGGTTATGATTATTTTATAGTCAATCAAATTTAATACACACCATCGACATTTTTCGGACATTTGGCCACCAAACATCCCGGACGTACAAAGGGTCTTTGCCATTGGGCAAAGCACCGATAGATTTAGCATATTCACCAATACTCGTCCACGTTTTGTTACGCTTTTCCTTCATCAGCGTTGCTGAAAATGGTCCAAACAGCTCCTCTTTTTGTTCTCGAATGCTATCTAAAACCCAAAGTTTTATTTTCCGCTGCTCCTCACGTTTATTGCCCTTTTTAGCAGACATTGTACAAACTTTCAGCGCTGCAACGTGCAGAATATAAACAATAACAATAACGTTTCGCGGTAAATTTTCTTCGATTTTTGACAGATGAATGAATCTATTCACTTGTAGTTCATGCGTTACTAATAATACAAGTGCTTGTATTATTAGTGAAATTGGGAGGTATTATGCTACGCAAAATATTAGTACTTGTAAATTTAGGACTTGTAACTTGTAACTTGTAGCTAATATTATTAGGTCGATTATGCTACAGGGCCCTGGGGGTTAACTGTTTTAGGATGGAAGGGGGAATTTTTGCCAATGGGAATGGAAGTTAGGGGTTGATGTTACCTTAAAAAAAATTTTGGGGGGGCCCCGGGGTAAGAGAGGGTTTTTTTAAAAAAAAAAAAAAAAAAAAAAAAAAAGGAAAAAGGGAAGAGGAAAGGGAGGAGGGGAGTGTGTGGGGTGTGGGTGTTGTTAAATACCGAAAAATGTTTCCCAATTGTTACCCGACTGATGAGCTGAGCATCATGAATGAACAGTGCTACAGGACAAGTTTTATTCGTGATTTGGCGTTAAGAGATGTTACCGTCTTCGAACAGTTGTTGCTATTAGCTCGAAATGAACCACAGTTCTCTGGTAACGTAAGCCGGTTACAGAAACCGGCACTGGAAGCAACGGTCTGTATGTTAGTTATGAAACTACAAAAAAGTAGCAAAGTTTTGGGACTTCATCTGCATTGTTTTGTCGGATTGGAGAATGTTCTGGGGCTGATTGAACAGAACCACCTGTATCTGCAAAAAGACGACGAATGTCTGGGACTTCTATTGAATATTTTAGGCCTTACATTAATGTTGGAAGAGAACGTGGAGGACTGTGCTCAGAAGGTTGAAATGTTTGTTAACAAATTTCAGAGAGAGTACTACGAGTTGCCATTATTCTATGAGGTTTTGAGGATACTGTTGATTGTGTCGTTGGAGAAAGATCTGGTACAGAAAGCGTTTCTTCGGTTAAGTGTTTCGGACCTAGTGAGGAATCTCCACTCGGAATCGCATCAAATTCGAATGAAAGCGTTGGCCTGTTTGAAGCTGTTGGTTAACTTTAGATCTGAGGTTACCGATGATTGGCATCGCGCAGTTGGAGAAACCGAACAGAAGATATCACAAGAGTACCGCAGCTTTATGCTATGTCACTTGGTTGAAACGGTTGTTCAGCAAAAGGAAATGAAAGGATCGTTTCTGCGGATAGTAAAATCAATAGAAACGTGGAAACTGATACAATCTAACTGCGAATGTGATGATCAACTAGTGCGAAAAGAGAGCTTGTCTGTGATCAAGAACATTCTGGCTTACTTAAAAGAGGCTACCAAAGAAAGTATAACGAACGATTTGTTTCAATGGACGGCGACCGAGGCAAAGAAGCTGACCGAGGCGTGGCAGTGTTTTGTAATGATTTTGGAGACCTTGAACGAGTCTCAAACACATTTGATTATGCCGGCTTTGCTGTTGATTGATAAGCTAAGCTCACTGCCTGTGGACTGGAAGAACTCCGTTTTGAAAATGATTTTAAAACACGAAAATCTTACAGTTTCTGGCTGGGGAATTGATTATTTGTTGGAAAAGAGTAAATTTGATAGACATCAACAGCAGCTGGAGGTTATGCTGCTAGCAGCGTTAAACAGAACGGTAGTCTTTCAGGATTTTAAGAGGATCAAACGGCTTTTGGTTGAGTACTATTCGGCTGAAGGTGGAGCTGCCTTTTTGATAAATCATTTCAAGGATATCGCATGGGGATCAGTTCCGTTCACTTGCGTTTTGGAAGCGGTAGATCAACTACTGGATTCAACGTCATGTGTATTGAACCTTGATGAATCAATCAACAACTTAACGGATAAATGTGTAGCGATCAAGAACATAAATCTTCGATGTTTAGGTGCATTGCAACTATCACAGATGCTGTTAAAATTAGTGCTTAGAGAGGATTTGGGTGTACACATTTCATTGGAACGGACAATGCTCCAATTAAATACGCTTTCGAAGGTGACACAGAGGAGTTTTGCTGAGTTGGAAGATTGGCCTCGTGCACTGCAGTTTATTGATGAAAGTTGCTTCGAACGAATGTTGACCAAGATTAGGCCGTCGGATGGGAATATAATTAAAGACGTCATAGTTCCTTATTTGCATAATGACAGTTCTTTGACCGAGCGGCGATTGAAGCAGCTATTTGATAAGGATTTGCTATTAGCGGTCAGGTGAGAATTGTTGTTTCTTAAGCATGTGAATCTTCAACTGAATATCTGGTATTTTTTCAGGATATTTCATTACGGGAAACTACCGATTTTTGAAGCAGAGCTTAAAATCGAGCTTGATAACTTGGTGCAGTATTTTGCTGGCGATTCTGAAAATACGCTGAACGCGTTGGAAATTTTCGAGGAAATCGGGAAGAGCACGCAATTTTTGTACTTGTTGGAAGATGCTATTCCAAAGGTGACAAACATTCTCCACATGCGACTGGAAACATTAAGCTATGAAACTCCTGCCATCGCTGTCACGATCTTGTTGGTTCATTTCTTCTCCCATCTGAATCGAGTAGATATGGTAGACAAGTTCCTGGCCGTATTTACATTGGATGAGCTGATAAAGACGATACAATTGCGAAACAGCGATAAAAGTTTGTACGGAACTGCTTTTGCGGCTTTGAGTGATGTGTTCCTGTTCAGATTGACATCTGACTTCTATGATGGCGCAATCAATAAGCAAATCATTTCAGATTATTATAAGCTAATTGACATTGGAGATGTACATGTTTTGTTTAACACACTCGACATTTTGTCAATTATATTAAAGCAACGGTGGCACGATTTGAGCGTTGAATCTGATTTCCAATCCCTATCTTTGGTTTTGAATCGATGCTATAAGGAAATTCTAATCTACCGAAAGTCGGATCATTTTATGAAACTAATGAACAAATTCATTGCGACCCTGTTGGCGCCATGGGATGGAGAGGCGGATCCATCTGCCGGCAATGACAGCTGGTTGAAGGAAGTGGTCACCGATTATTACTGGATCTTCTTAGAACAGGCTATCGTAATCGGAGGTTTGGCGAATATGCTTTTCGAAAAAATGCTCATGTTGCCTATTGAAACACTCCTCGACTGGAATGCATTCGGGAAACTTCTCCTGAGTGGTTTACTTTTCGGAGATGGGCAGAAACGAGAGCAGAGGTGAGAGACCTTATTTGCCAGATCTACGGTAAAAATTACTGATTGATATTATTTTTAGAATTGAAGATGAAGCTTGCGTTGCGAGTAAGTTCTATGGCACGTAAGTATTTCATTCAGTATGTCTACAGTGAGTTCTTCACAGTTAAAATCTTATTTTTAGTTCCTTTTTCGACCCTCCGACTCAACTACAATCCGACGCCCGTGTCAGAATCCTTTGCGGCCTGTTCTTCTATCGACTTGCAAATACCAACCATCCGGATGCAACTCTCTTCCTGCTGAAAATCGAACGAATGCTCATCGAAAAGTTCCAACAAATAACCAAATCGAAAGAACGCTACTACGCCGACTCCCAAACTCATCGACACAAACTCCGAATCATGCAAGCGCTTTGCGTAGTTTTCAAATTGACGGGTACCAAGCCTTACTCGCTGCTGGAAATTGTTCTATACGAAACCAATCAGCCTAACATCAACTACCTCATCGAGCTGATACTGGCCGACTCTTCCATCGACACCCTAACCATTATCAACTCCCTTAGGAACGATAGGGTCAAGGTATCCGGCGTGCAGTCCGTGTTCGTAATCTTATGGTTGCGTTGTTGCAAAACAAACTACCTCGATGTGGAATACATTAATTTCCTACTTCCATGGACGATGGCACAGAATTTCTCTACACGACTCTACGCGCAAATAACTATTTCAAAACTCTTGGAAAAGTTTTACGAAAAACCCAACCAAGCGGATTGTTGCCCATTTAGCAATATCTATTTCGCAATCAATAGCTACCTTAAACAGGGCAACATTGAGAAGAATTTGGAAAAGTGTATGAAGGACTTCCGTTTCAACAGTATCTTCGACTACAACAATCTATTAACGATGGAAAATGTTTACCACAATATTCCCAAGGTGTCGGGAATGGCCACCGAGGACGTGGTCGCTTCGAAGATACTTAAGGAGTGCTCTGAAGTGCTCCAGCTGAATGAGGTCAATATGGGCGTGGCTGTTGAATTTGATGAATTGGTCAGCGAAAGAAAGGAAAACCTTTTCCTCAGTCATGGTTTCGGTGGATCGGACCACATTCAGAAGAAGATTGTACCTTTGAAGTGTTTGGAGCCGGGCTTGGATTTGTTGACGAATTTGCCGGAGAAGCTGCGTTTGAAAAAGAAGGTAAGTTCATTTCGTGGGTGACATTTCTATCTGGGATTTTCGGTTACCACTCCAGGAGCCCAGACAAATACGTTTGCCTGTTGAGGGTCCTACTCACCGAACATACAATCACCGTCCGTGAAAGCAGTCGGTTCCGGCACTTTGCGAACGAGGGAAAAACAAGGGCAACTCTCAACCCCTTGTTTTACCCAATCGCGCTGGTAAATCGTCACTGCTACGGCCACTAGCTGTTTCCAACATCGATTTTCGCTGCTGTGGTTGATTTTCGCTGCTGTATCTGATTAGCTTCCGATCGATACTAAGTTCGTTGATGGAATGAGCTTCACTTTTGTTGTTGTTGTTGTTGTTGTTATGTTTTTTTAAAGGAATTTAACCTCTTGGTAATTTGTCCCCGGATTCACGCTTTAGCCTTGTTTGAGAAAACATGTGTTTTGATGTAGGACTACGTCTTTGTTTTCAATACAGGGGTACACGTTGCGAGTAAGAAAATTTGGAGCGTCACGAAATATGCTTAGGTTTAGAGCGTTTATAAATAAGTCATTTCACGATTTATTTCTAAAATGTTAGCACCAATCGATCGGAACATTTTCTACGCATCGATTTCAATAATTAAAACTATTGATTTTTTAACATTCAACTATTGAAATTAACGCAAATATAAGGTGATGTCTTATAATGCCGGTTTTTCAGAGTAAATTTACTTAATGCACAGTACTTTCCTATCACAGACTTCATATTTTAGTAATGCAGCAGTGCACGATATAAAAGGGGGACTCCTTCGGATTTTCTTCATCATCATTCGCAAACAAGCGGGCGTCAAGTTCAGACGCGCTTTACCCCGAGTATTTTTTCGAGTGTCTATAATTGATTTTCTCCTCCGTTTAGGAGCGCGTGTGTGCAAGGACACTTTTTTCGGTAGTGCTGTAGTGTAGTGGTGTCGGCGTGGGGCAGCTGCAGATTCTTTCACTGCAAGCAGCTGATGCTGAACAGAAGCTCTGTCCTTTCATCGTCGGGAAGTCAATGCAGGACATCGAAAGTACCACAACGGAAGCAAATGGCACAAAGTATGTGCTCCGTGTACGTGATGCTATGCAAGCGCAAAAACTAATTAACATGAAGACACTGTTCGACGGCACAGCGGTGAAAGTAGAGCTACATCCTATCCTCAACAAACGGCGTTGCGTATTCTCCTGCCGTGAAATACAACACAAGAGCGAAGACGAGCTACTTAAGTGGATGGCGAAGGATGGAGTTGTAGCAGTCAAGCGGATTAGCCGGATGCAAGACGGCAACAGGATCAATACCCCGACGCTGATCCTTACGATGAACGGAACAGCGGCACCAGAGCACGTGAAGATCGGTCCACTGCGAATTACGACCAGGATTTAAATTCCTGATCCAATGATTTGCTACAAGTGCTACGCCTACGGACATTCGAAATTGCGCTGCAAAGAAGCCGCCAGATGCCGAAACTGTTCGAACGTCCACAATCTCGAAGGAAAGTGTACTGAGAATCCCTTCTGTTGCAACTGCCAAGTCCAACACAGTCCATCAAGTCGAAACTGCCCAACTTACGTCATGGAGAAGGAGCTGACGAGACTGCGATTCACCAAAGGCATCACCTATCAGGAGGCGGTGAAACAGTTGAAACCTGGCGGTGGATCGTATGCTGCAGTCAGCAAGGTACAGCAACGCCTAGCTACTGCTCGTGAACCTCCAGCTGAAAACCGACAAATAAAGGATAAGGACAAACTCATCGAGAAATTAACGGACACAATCGCCAAGCTAACTTCAAGGATAGAAGAACTTGAAAAGAAAAACCTCAGCAAGAAGGAAAAGAAGCGAGCAAAGCGGAACCAGGCCTCGAAGCAAGAAGAGACTGGATCCGAAATGGACACAGATTCGGGCCTCCAGACTACCGCAGCCGAGCATACTCCCTCCCAAGCAAGTGTCAATCGATTAAATTCAAGCGTTTCACGACACAAACGGCATCCAACAACCGAAAGTCACCCCCCAAACTCGAAAAAGTTACCGGATAACCATAATACTGACCCCTTCCCCGCAATAATGACAAAGAAAACCACCCTCAATATTTTAACCCAACCGCAAAGCTTCACTGACCCCGCTCGCTCGGACCCCTCTCACACTCAACCCAACAATGGCCAACAAAACAAACCCTACAGATAATCAATCACTCACCAACCAATCATCGCCTTCTACCTGTTTTGCTATGCAGTGGAATCTCTTAGGTCTTAGAGGAAGAGTCCCTGAATTGCAACTACTTATTGCAACATTTAACCCAATAGTCATAGCCCTACACATGTCCCCAAGTCAAAAATTTCAGTAAATTTTATAAAAGGATACGAACTTTATATATGTGAAAACCCTGAAAACCCTCATTATACTGGTTCTGCTATCGCGATAAACACCGATGTTCCTCACCGTAAAATCACCTCTCGACTCATAGCCACAGCTGTTGAAATAGATTTCCCTTTTAAAACCACTTTGATCTCCATATACATTTCTCCATCTCAATCTAGATCAAATCAAGATACAACTAGATCCCATCTAAACACAATTATCCATGAAGTTTCATCTCCCGTTATCATTCTGGGTGACTTTAATGGACACTCTACATTTTGGGGTAGTAAATCCGGTAATCCCAGAGGCACAATGCTGGAATAATTCATTGATGAATCCGGTCTTACTCTCCTCAACGATGGTAGTCACACCAGAATTGATCACTCTTCTGGCGATTCATCTGCTCTCGATCTTTCAATTTGCTCCCATAACCTAACATCCCAGCTGTCTTGGCGCGTCCATGATGACTGCGAGGTGATTATTTGCCTATTGTAATCTCTTTGAACCGAAACCCCCCCAACAACTTCCTGCCGCCCTAGATGGAGGTCCGAGCTGGCCGATTGGGCCAATTATCAGAACGAGGTGTTCGACAATTTCACCAGCAGTGCACCTTCCTACCCGGATGACTTCGTTTAAAGGTTGTTCGATATAGCTGAACACCATATCCCCCGGACTAACGGCTCTCCTGGTAGGAAGGCTGTTCCCTGGTAGAACCCAGAAGTTCGTTCTGCGGTCAAGCTCCGCCGTAAAAAACTCCGTGTTTTTCAGAGGATGGCAATAGGCGATCGAAAAGACTCCCCCACTCATGCAGAATTCAAAGTTGCTAGAAACGCTGCAAGGACAATAGTCGAACGGACAAAGCAAGACAGCTGGGATCAATTCCTTTCCTCCATGAATCCTGAAAGCACATCCAAGGAACTATGGGGGAAAGTTCATAGGTTAAATGGGAGCAAAAGCAGACAATCAATCAGGCTCCGGATCAACAAACAATTCACAGAGGACCCCTCCACTATCAAGGTGTTCGAAGATTTCTCCAAATCGTCATCTTCCTCGAATTATTCTGACCATTTTCATTCGCAAAAATCCTCTCAAGAAGCATCCCCTCCCTGTTTTGATACTGTCACGGATCTAGAGTTTAACCTTGATTTTTCATTTGATGAGTGAGAGTGGGCTCTGCACAAAGTACATGGTTCATCTGCAGGCTCCGACGACGTTGGTTACCCTCTTCTCAAGAATCTTCCCCTCATAGGAAAAACCACTCTTATATCTCTGTTAAATAACATTTGGAATAATGGCGAAATACCTGAATCCTGGAAGAAAGGTCTGATCATTCCGCTTCCCAAGCCTGACAAAGATAGAAGAAGTGCCGAAAGTTTCCGGCCCATCACCCTTCTTATCTGTATAGGTAAGGTTTTTGAGAAGATAGTCAGCCGACGACTCATGACTCTAATGGAATCTCAGGGTTTACTCGACAATCGACAGTTTGCTTTCCGCCCGCATAAATCCACCAATGATTACCTCACTGAGCTTTAGGATATCATTGACTCTCACCTGGAAATGGGAATGCATGGTGACGCTGTATCTCTCGATCTGTCTAAAGCATACTACCGTGCGTGGTGATTTCCCATACTCAAGTCCCTTGAGGAATGGGGAATCAAAGGTCACATGGGTCGCTATGTACAAAGCTTTCTGACAGACCGGAGATTCGGGGTCAACATTGGCGATAACCGATCTGAGTTGAGATATCAGGAAAATGGTATTCCTGAAGGCTAAGTGATAGCCCCGACCCTGTTCCTTATTTGCATGCAATCGAATTCAAAAATATCCCTCCCAATGTTTTCATCCTCTTTTACGCCGACGACATAACCATCCTTACCTTCCATAGCTTCATCTCACTATGTCGTAAAAGAATGTAATCGGCAGTTAACACAGTTTCCAAATAGGCTGATGACCACGGCTTTACCCTTTCACCTGAAAAATCTAAACTTTTACACCTTAGTTACAATAGGAAAAAGATGAGCAAACTACCCGATGTTACCCTAAATCAGTCCACCATCAAATCTAAACCTTCCCTCAAAATTATTGGCGTCTATCTCGACCAGAAGCTCAACTTCAGTCACCATGCAGAAGCTGTGCATAAAACCACCGAAAAGCGTCTACGTCTGATTAAAACAATTGGGTCTAGAATACCAAGTGCACATAGAGCCACCATCATTCGCGTGATAAATAGCTGGCTCCTACCCAAAATGTTTTATGGCGCTGCACACTACCAAAATGTCATGTAAATTTCTGTCCGGAGGTGAAGGGGGGGAGAGGGGGGAAAAAATATATAAAAAAATATTTTTTTTGTTGGTGGTGTGTTGAAATATTATTATAAATTTTTTTTTTTTGGTTTTATAAAAAAAATAGTGTGTGAAATATTTTTTTTGCTGGCCTATTTAGCAGAGGTGGTGATCGGGTGATCAAAAAACCTCCGGCCCATGTACAACAGCCCCAGCTTTATGTCGACTACGGTGATTGCCATTCTGAACATCACCTAGCGACCTGCATGATGACTAAAGCTATCCGTTGGCTCAGTCATAACGGTCGAGATCAAATCCCTCTCGTAAGAAGAGCTGCCACCCTATTTAATTCCCTAACCAATCACGAAATTCCTCCAATAGCTGTATTTACCAGATCCAAAACAAGATCCTGGAACATACGCCACCCTAGCATTAACCTCTCACTTCTCCATCTAGTTAAAGCCGGCGATCCCCCATCCATAATACAGGCTCACTTCAACAAACTAATCCATGATAGATACCCCCAGCACCACCACATATATACAGACGGCTCTGTTGCCAATAATAAATTCGGTTATGGCATCACCTTCGACTCCACAATTCCTCGTATCAGTTCTGCCCTATCATCACATTGCTCCATTTTCAGTGCCGAAGCTTTTGCCCTATTGAAAGCCTGTCTCCTCATTCCACCCCCGACTGACTGTCCCTCCATTATCTTTACTGACTCGGCAAGCTGTCTACAGGAAATGAATTCCTCATCCTTGAGACATCCCTGGCTTCAGCTGACCGACGAACTAGCATCGGCCAACAGGATCGTCTTCTGCTGGTTGCCAGGCCGTTCTGACATCCGTGGCTACGAGGAGGCGGACCGGTTGGCTGGTATTGGTCGCGAGCTGAACCCAGAGGATGTTCTCATTCCATCCCAAAACGCTGTGAGATGGATCAAGGAGAGGATTCGTGGAATCTGGAACCTCTCATAGTTCCAGAACAGACAGCCTGCCTTGAGGAAACTGAAAGAATCCACCCTCCCCAGGCCTGATAACCAGATCCCCATTAACCGTAGCAAAATCTCCCGCATACATATTGGACACACCCGCCTCACCCATAGCTACCACCTTGAAAAAATTGGCCCCCCTGGTTGTCCCTTTTTTGGTTTTTTTTTTATTGTCCTCCCATTTGTTTGGAGGCTAAAATTAAAAAAAGAATTTTTTTTTTTTGGGGGGTGGGGGGGGGTTTTTGTGTGGGGGGGGGGGAAATTTTTTTTTTTTTGTTGGGAAAAAAATTTTTTTTTTAAGTGAGGGTGGGGGGGGGGGGGAAAAAAGAGTGTGTGTTTTTGTGGGGTGGTGTTTGGGGGGAATATTTTTATTTGTTAGGGAAAATCTGGGAAAACCAAAATTTCACGCACGACGGTTTCTAGCTATTATCAATACCTTTCATTTGGTGCGAAAACTTTTTTGAAATATTTTGTAAATTTCGAGTCTTATCAAATTTGGTGATCGGACTTTAGGTTTTTCCTTCCTCCCCAGAATCATAGCAAAAATAATGTTAGCTCAGTTTGTGAATTGCTTTCAAAGTCAGCGTGGCGTGCATCCAAACATTGAAAGTAAAAAGCAATTTTTGTTTGATCAACATTGAGAACCATGCTGGGAATCATATGGCTCTCCAAAAGATCCGGAACGTCCGTAAAAGTGGCCAGTTCTAGGAATTAGTCCCATATGGATGAAATTTTCTTTTTACAATCAACATTCAGTTTATGAAAGTATAATAGAATGAACTTCAATTCGTGGTCTGAAAATGTTCCTTCAGAGGTCATGTGGTGGCCACCCGGAAGATCCGGAACCTCCGTAAAAGTGGCCAGTTCTTGGAATAAGTCTCAAAACGAAGACTTTTTTGCAATCAACATCTAGTTTGTGAAAGTAGAATGAACTTCAATTTGTGGTCTGAAGATGTCTCTTCAGAGGTCGTATGGTGGCCACCCGGAAGGTCTGTAACATCCGTGAAAGTGGCCAGTTTTTGGAAGTACAGCCATGACTCGATATAAATCAACTTTATTTTTTGACTTTTTTCGTCGATTTCTCGTAAACCACAACCCGATCATGACAAATGATGAGATCACTGCATATATGAGACAATTTAGAAACTACTGGTATCATCGATATGTATGGTTGCGTTATACTGAGTGAAAAATCGATGAAGAAAGCCAAAAAATAATGTTGCTTTATATCGAGGTATGCCTTTTTCTTGCAATCCACATTCAGTTTGAAAAAGTGGAATGAATGATTTTGTTATTTGAACATTTTCATTTGGGTGGGATCCCAAAAGGCCAGGATGTTGCATGTTGGAGATTGGATTTTAGGTATTTTATTCCTTCCCAGTACCATAGCAAGGATAATTGCATTGAAAATCAACGTGGTGTGCATCAGCACATTGATAAAATATAAATTATTTTAGTTTGATCAAGAAGTCAGAACCATGCTGGAAGTAGTCCCAAACGGACGATCTTATGTTTTTTTTTTAATCAACATTTAGTTTCTGAAAGTAGAATGCAGTTCAATTTGCAATCTGAAGATGTCCATATCGGTTTATGAAGGTGGAAAAACTCCCAATTTATTCTTATAATTTCTATTCAGAGCTCATATGGTGGCAATCCAGAAGGCCACGATGTTAGCGGCTGAGAAGTTAGCGATCAAGGCGGATTCGGCCGGCTTGATAGCGGGTGGGATAACTAAACAGTTGTTATCATCAAAATGAGGATCAGTATTGTCCAATTGACCCATATTCATAAACTTTGCGTAATTGGGTATGGGCGGGAATCTGCACACACTACTGGATATTAAATTGGAGGTAAGGAGGGTCCTACATTTGGATTGTTGCGATACTTGATAAACTATGACATACTACTGGAATAAGCGTGAAGATGCTTTTTTAGATTCATTTGGTTCTGTTTGAATTAGTCGCATGTTGCATGGGACGGGTGCATTGCAACCGGAATTATTGCGGCTGGGACGAATGCGGCTGGGACGAATGCGGCCTTATTGTGGTCGAGTGTGTGTTTGTTTGTTGGGATGTGATGATATATTCTGTTTATTCATTACGAACTTTTGTTCCGAATCTTCCGGGAGGCCACCATACGACCTCTGAAGGGACATCTTCAGACCAACAAAAATTGCTTTTTACTTTCAATGTTTGGATGCACGCCACGCTGACTTTGAAAGCAATTCACAAAGTGAGCTAACATTATTTTTGCTATGATTCTGGGGAGGAAGGAAAAACCTAAAGTCCGATCACCAAATTTGATAAGACTCGAAATTTACAAAATATTTCAAAAAAAATTTCACACCAAATGAAAGGTATTGATAATAGCTAGAAACTGTCGTGCGTGAAATTTTGGTTTTCCCAGATTTTCCCTAACAAATCATTTAAAGAATTATGATTTTGTCCCGCTGAAACGGTCACCTTAAACAAAAAAAAATTTTTTTTTCTTCATTCAGTTCCAGCAAGCGACACGTACGGTCGTGTTTTTCGCTCTCTCGTAAAAACAGTTTTTTCCCGTTACCCCAGGAGCTCAGCTCGGACCACTATCCAGTGGTGGCCGAAGTTGGGTCCTTGGTCAACCGGCATCGGATCACCAAACGGAACAGCCATTGCGCCAGTTGGGAGAGGTTCCGACAAAACGTTGACGACAACATCGTTTTCAACATGCACCTTGAGTCGGTTGATGACATCAATCGGCAACTGAAGAACATCGAGCAAGCGATCTCCCAGGCCCGGGAGCAACATGTACCGGTGATTGATCAGGTGAGCTACTCTGTACCCATTGATAGACCCACTAAAGAATTCATACAGTTACGAAACGCCATCCGAAGGCAATATCAGCGAACTGGTTTGCCAACGCTAAAAAGTCACTGTAATCGAGTGACGAAAATTATTAAGGCCAGAATGGTGGACCTTAAGAATAACAATTTTGCCGACAAGATCCGCTCTCTCCCAGATTGTGCAAAGCCGTTCTGGAAGTTGACAAAATTTTTGACAACAAAGCAAGGCCCTTGATCCCATTAGGCAGCAATGACTCTAAGGATCGCTTAATAAATCCTGCAGAAAAGGCTGCTGAGATAAGTCAACACTTCGTAAGCACCCACAATCTCGGACAAAACATCATCAGTCCACACGAAGCTGCCGTTAGCGCGCTTATTACTAACATTCATATAAGCCCCAACGACTTCACAGAGGAGTTGGGGATTACAGCTGACGAATTGTTGACTTATATCAAAGGCTCAAGGAACATGAAGGCCCCAGGTTTCGATAACATCATGAACTTGGAGCTCAAGCAATTGAGCCCCCAGTTCCATAACCATCTGGCGATGGTTTTCAACCAATGCCTCCGACTTAGCTACTTTCCCTCGTGTTGGAAGTCAGAAACCTGGGA
This sequence comes from Aedes koreicus, assembly GCA_024533555.2. NCBI lineage: Eukaryota > Metazoa > Arthropoda > Insecta > Diptera > Culicidae > Aedes > Aedes koreicus. The sequence goes on from JAHHFK020004853.1 coordinate 107,142, forward strand.
AAGATCCTTCATGTTCCATGAGCTAAAGGGCCCATCAGCCTTCTCTCAGGAGTATCGAAACTGTTTGAAAAAGCGATCCACCGTCGGCTTCTCTCGTCTGCCGTCTTGCTCGACGAGCAGTTCGGATTCCGACGTGGTCGATCAACAGTGGACCAACTTAACCGAGTATGCAACATCCTCAGACGGAACAAATCTGATGCGAAATCATCTGCCATGGCACTTCTCGATACCGAGAAGGCCTTCGATAACGTGTGACACGATGGCTTGGTGTATAAGCTAAAAACATACAATCTTCCTATCGTCTAGGTAAAGATAATTAAAAATTATCTGTCGGACAGGACATTCCGTGTTTCCCTGCAAGGTGCAGTTTCCAATGCACAGGAGATCTCCGCCGGTGTCTCGCAGGGAAGTATACTAGGTCCTATTCTGTTTAACCTATTCACCTCGGACACACCCCCGCCCACTGAAAATGGATCTCTGTCGTTGTTTGCCGATGATACCGCAGTCGTCCACAATAGTAGGATAACAAGAGCGCTTACAGCGAATCTGCAGCGAAGCCTGAATGTTCTGTCAGAATACTTCACCGAATGGAAGATCTGTATCAACGCGGCGAAGACCCAGGTCATCCTCTTTCCATACTCCAATTCTCCTAGACTTGTTCCGCCTGAGAATTGTAAAATTAACCTAAACAACACAACGGTGGAATGGGCCGAATCAGCTGTCTATCTTGGCGTTACCATAGACAGCAAGCTTATTTTCAGGGAGCAGGTAGACAAAACTGTCACAAAGTGTAACGTTCTGTTGAAGCTACTGTACCCATTGACCAACAGAAGGTCTACATTATCCCTGAAAAACAAGCTTGCTGTCTACAAATTATACTTCCAGTCATATGTTTGATATGTTTGAAGATGATATCGATATATATGTAGATTATATAGATATGACGCAACGTTGAGTGTTAAAAACTCGCAATCACTATGTCTTCACAGGCAGAACTGCATTTTTCGAGTTAGAACCATCTGTGTTTAGCGCCACGGTCCCCAAATTTCGAAACAATGTCAATAACTATTAAATGATGTATTTCACACAAAAAGCTCTTTTCAGGGCTACTATTCTAATTTTCAAAGAATTTTATACTGAATTATTATAAGATATTCCCAAATGCTGCCTGATCCTGAATTTTGCACGATTTCTGTTCGATAAATACCAAATATTTCTTAAAATCATGTTTCGGTATTGAAAATAACTAAGGGTCGTTTAAGGTTTGCTTACTTTTTGCAATCGCTGTCCGCTGATTGCTGGCATGTTATGATTTCCCTATTACAGACATAATCTTAATATTATAAGTTGTTCAATGCTGGTAATGTTCTCTTCAAATTCCAATCAGTGCTTAAAAGTGTTTCTGTTCGTTTTAGTGTGTTGGATAGAGTCCCTATCTTGCACTAAGAATCAAATATGTTTGAGAAAGTGTTTTAAAGAGTAAGTAAAATGTCGCATAATATGGCTGCAAAGTATCAGAGCAGCAATCAGATCGAATAAATCTTTAAGCTATTTTAAATAATATAAAATAATAAAATTATCGTTTAAATTGATGACAAATTAACATAAGGATTTGAATACAGTTACATATTCTTAAAATAAATCTTGTTTGTAACGTTTGCATTAAGAACTGGACTTTTTTCGGATGGTGATAAAAAAAAAGCTAGGACAGATAATTGCTTTTGATAAATTTCCCATGGAAGGTAATTATTTAACCTTACTTGCAAAAACAATTCTACGCCCTTGCGAGCGGCCTTCCAGCAGTTAACCGGAACATTCGCCACGGCGGACGAAAACATGCGTGTAGGCATGTTTTTGAGTTCTTTCTCCGTTTTATTTATCAATTCCTCCTCAGTTTTCGCGATAAAATTGTTGGAGTGGAGATTCTCGATGGGACGCAGCTGGGGGACGTTGGGCGGGTTCGCCGACTTGGGTACCACATCGATATTCAGCCGCTCCATCTCCTCCAACGATCGCTTCGAGTAGTGGGCCGACGCCAGATTCGGCCAGAACACCGCGTCGTCGCCCTTATGGTATTTCTTGATGAACGACGCAACTTCCGGCAGGCATTTCGTACTATAAATTTCCTCGTTCACGGCCAGTCCGGAGCGAAAGAAGAGCGGCTTTGACATCCCCTTCTCGCTGATTGTCAGCCACAGCAGCAACTTCTTGGGGAACTTAGTGTGTGAAATGAGCTGCACCTCGGAGCTCACTTCCTTCGTGGGGGAAGTAAAATACGAAGTGCCCTGCCAGTCGTTGCCATCCAGGGTGAGATAGGTCCCGTCGTCAATCAGCACCGCCACGTCGCGATTCGCCGGGAAACTCGAGTTGACCATCTTATTCAGCCGCTGCCGCTGCGTCATTGCCTGCAGCTCCGAAACCAGTGGACGCGACTTCCGCTTTCTGACATGTATGTTCAAGTTCGCCAGGTACTTTTTCACTATTTGGCCAGTTTAACCGACCTCCCGCCAAGCGCACGCTGCGATGTAGCCACTTTACCCTAGGTCTTCCTCTTCAGCATCCTTTGGAGCTTCTTGTCGCTCAGGGTCATCGGCCGTCCGGAACCGGGCTTTCTTTCGATGCTCTGATTGTTGTCTAATAGTGCCAAGATGTTGTAGATGCCGGAACGGGCGTATCCGGCGTCCACAAAGTGCCGCACGATGTCCGTTTTCGACGCGGCGGGGTGCCGTTCTTTGAACGTGCACACTTCTGAACGGAGTTGCTTCACTGTTCTTGCCATCACGGTTAGAGTTCGACCGATAAAGCTGTCAAATTTTGTCTGCTGACTCATGGGTTACTATGATTGATGCTGCATGGGTAGTTTCGTCAGTACGGGTGAAGGTAAACCCATGAAAAATCGGCATTTTTAGTCCATTTTTTTAATGCAAACGTTACTTGTAAATAAAGTTCATTCTAACAGATCCTCAACTATCTTTCACGCCATAAAGAAAGTGACCCTCTCAACCATCGTAGCAAATACGACCTTGTCCGTATCATCATCCAAACCACACGGCCCTTTTCAGAACCTCCAAATGCTTTCTTAACAGTATACCATAGAATTTTCTAACATACTTACTTATCTATGCCGATCTAACGTCCCGTGAGAACAGCACCTGCGTTGTAATGTTGCTCTACGAAACAAACGAAACTTATCTAACATGTTGAACCAGACAATGCATCAAACGGTTTAACTGGTTTAACTTAGTCTACATCAACCGGTTGTGTGTTATACACAACCTCACTGATTTTCGGCAAGGCTTCTTGATCCAATCCATCAATGAAGCCTCCATTCTAATACAGGCAATTGAAAATAATAATAATAACACTCATTACACATTGCTACGTAGTCCTACGTCAACTTTGCGTACAGCCCTATTGGGCTCTCCCTTATAGTGGAAGGTTAAAGGAGTGAAGTTTTCATGTAGAAATCTAGGGTTTTTATTCATTAGGGCGAATCTACAATTGAGAGACTCTCTCTTGCCTCGTTTTCTTTCATTAATTACAGCGTCATTAAAAAATTATGGATTGATTCTTTAACACAGATCGCAAGATAAGAGTGCTGGCTAGCATATTGGGCAAACAGCCAAACGAAAAATGTGAAAATGGTTTAGCTATTGGTGAAAGAGAAAGTAAACTGAGAGAGTCTCTCAATTGTAGATTCGCTCTAATGAAAAAAAAACCTAGAATTATTCGAAAAAAGCTATAAATGACCATATTATTATCGTTTTATTGCAGCTTTTTATTATTATATATTGGTGAAAAAATAACCGGGAAAATCATAAATTGTAACCGGGAAAACCGAAAAAAAACCAGGAATTTTAAATTCGAAATTCTGCGGAGACCCTGAATAATGGTAATGAGCGGTTTACAATCGAGATTGAACGAAAGAATAAGTTAAATGAACTAAATTTATAATTCAATTCATTACTAGGGGCCTCCATTAGTTGCGTCGACTGGGTTTAGTTAACGTTTCGAATTTCTTGACTTTTTATGTACCACACAACTAACTACAACAACCTAATCAGCTATAAAACATTTATGGATTTTATAATTGGTAATGGATGCATTCTTCATATTGCATACTTTTAGGACAACATCGAAGGATTGATTATCGTTGCCAGTTTAGTCAACCGACCACCCAACCTTGGCGGCTTGGCACGAAGCAGCGAAATTTTCGCTGTGAAGCAGTACATCGTCAACTCGCTGAAGGATTTAGAAAACAAGGAATTTCAAGCGCTAAGGTAACACTGCTTAATATAGTTTGTTTCTTTCTATATGTTCCATATAATTTTCAACAAATCCGCAGCATGACGGCAGAGAAGTGGCTGAACGTAGCGGAGCTCAAATCATTCCAAATCGTCGACTACCTGTTGGAGATGAAGGCTAAAGGTTATGCCGTTGTCGGAGCGGAACAGACCACCGGCAGCCGACCGATACAGCAGATTCAATTCCCAAAGCGGTCTATTTTAGTGCTGGGGTGAGTCGTTTATGGGTTTTCTCTGTACCTTTGATTACCTAATAGCTGGATTTGATGTTATTGTTGTTGTAGACACGAGAAAGAGGGCCTTCCGGCACATATCATCTCCCATCTGGATATCATAGCGGAGATTCCACAGTTCGGGGTGGTGCGTTCCTTGAACGTTCATGTAACTGGTGCTATTTTCATGTGGGAGTATGCCAAGCAGCATCATGTGGTGGATTGTTGATGAAAAGAAATAAGTTTAAAAATTGTCGGATATGTTATCATTGGAAAGAAATTAAATTAGGACAAATGAGAAATGGAAACATCTTTCAGAATGAAACTGCAAACCATGCAAAATTATAATCCAAGATTCAACGATCTTTATTGGTATTCACACACGTTTTTCCACTCTCCATTCACATAAATACAAACGCAAAGAGTGTACCATGCTCCAGTATGCTTTAAACGCTTCCCCAAAGCACTGTGAGAGGAGTAGTTAGATTAAGATTAAACCCATCTTCCGTTCATCTATCTCGTGTCCGGTTGCAATCGGACTGCTACACCCACTTGTATCCTATCGTGCTGAATTGTTTTCAATCTACTGTAGTTTGCTTTGAAAGCCTTTAATTTTCCAGTTTATATCGTTTTATGACTCTTTTCTCGTGCTCCATCTCATATGTCTAATCCGATAGACCACTTCGAGATGAAAGTTGGTTACCGTTGAGCGTCGCAAAGTACCATGAGACTCTGCACCAGTCTATCAAACCAACTGTTGTGGGGTGCAAACATCGTAGACGGCAGCCTTCTTTTCATTTTTTTTCCCTAATCAACGTGACTATCTATCATGTGGTTGTTTATTCTCGAATTGCTCTGTCTACATGAGGATATGATAACGGTATGTGTGCATGTATGTATACGTATGGGACGTAGCATCAAAGGAATTGGCTTTCGTCCGTTCGATTTTTTTGGGACGAGTTTTTTTTATGTTGTCCCTCGTGTCTTTTGGTATCGATTATCCTAACACACACTCCCACATGTGTATCCTTAACGTAAAAGCGAGCACTTAACAAAGATTAATACTAACGTATTCGGGGCGAGTGTGCTGGGCTATTTTGATGATGATGAGAAAAAATTTCTGCCATCTTTTGAAGGGGATGATGATATCTAGTAGTCTGCCGATTGGACACTCATGATTGATTAAGCAAAAGATGATGCACTGTCTAAATAGGCGGCACGAATTGAGTGAAGTGTTTGATTTTATATAATAATGATAGTGTTGTTATAATGGGGAACAAATTCGTGCCAACTTGGAGGATATTGTGCGTTTTGATGGATACAATAGTCTCTAAAATTTCATATTCATGGCTTGACTTTACTATCTCTACTACTGTTTAACGAAACCTCTGGTAAAGGTTTAATCCTTGTCTAGTACACTATTATTAGTCCTACGTCGCAAAACAATGTTCGGTAAGGACGGGCAAATTTTCATCTTCTAACGAATCAAACTTTAGAAGATCGGTGCGGAAAAGTTTTTAGTTCACTGACTATGCTTTGTATTCGAATTCAGTTAATTCAAGAAACCACAATTCTTAAACTAATTATTGAGGATATTTATCTGTTCCTTGATGGTAGATAACGATAGAACAATGTGATCAAAAATATTATCCGACACAATAAATATGTAATCCTGATAGTCTTCAAAAGGACAAGCTGAAAACGGATTAGGGAATGTTTCGTGGTTTAACGGTTCTTGCATTTTTTTTATGTTGAAAAGATGGATCAGAGCAACCTTCAAATCTTTAATGAAGGAAGAACGACTCGGATGCATTTAAGAAAATAGCATGAAAGAACGAAAACTACGTGTTAATCGTTTGGGATGACGATGCATTGAGAAAGGAAGCTAAGTTTAGTCCAATATTTCGAAAAATAAATAGCAATGGATCGAGCGAACACAGTTCACAGTGAATGTAGATGTAGATGTATATATCTAAATTATGGTGATCTTTATCAGGAGCCTGATCTTTGGTCAAACTTTCTATATAAACTTCTTGTTCCGACGGTTCGAAGTTTAAATAAAACCTCAATTTTTATTTCAGCCTTGCTCATCTCTTTCATCACATAAACAAAATAAATACCCTCATTTCTTACACATAGAGTCACCGGATTTACTGGTTTTGAGTTGCCTTATCTTAAATCTAATTATAATCATTTTGAAAATATATTACTATGTTTTGGAAAGAAAAATCAGCGCAATTCGTATGGATACAAAAAACTTCAAAAAATTCATTGGATACAACAAAACAAATTTTCTAAATTACGACTATGAAGCGCTTACGTATGAACAATATTTCACGTTTTCTATAAATTCTCTCTGTTTAAACTATCTAATAGCTCCCAGCTTGTACGTTCCTCTGTCAGGCAGTCTGTCACTGTTTCTGCTTCCGTACGAGTCTTCGCTCAAACCCATGAGCGACGCCTTCTGCGCATTTCGCTACATTTGCTTACCTAGTGTGCATTAAACTAATTGAATCTGATCGGAGGTATGTGGTTTCCGCATCGTGGGAAGTTTGGTGGCACTGGGGGAAGATCGGCCTTGGAACCGACATGAACGACCAAATTCATACCGATCACAATGTGGAACTGGAAGTGGCAATGGAATAGCCAGTAGCCTGTAAAGAATAGTATAGTGAATTAGTACGCGTACTCTGCTTTCGCTCAATTTAATCAAACCTGGATTGTTGGCTCTAAATCGCATAACGACGTAGCCATTGTTGGGTACGGCGATAGTATCCTTGAGTGGGGGCAGGTTGAACTGTCGGTTCAGCAGACCGCGACGATCCAGATCGAGAGCATGACGCAGGTTGATCTTCTTGACGGTGGTATCGGGCGAACGACCCATACCTATCACGTTGAACAGGTGACCGTGCAAGTGGAACGGATGGCTCAGATTGTCTTGTTGGACTGGAATCGAGTAGAAACGGAATAATATTTCTATGTGATAAACAGTAATAAACCCGATCTTACCTTCATCTACCAGGACGACTTCGACGATCGCGTTCAGTGGGATATCAACGGTGTGGGTGCACATGCAGTTCGGGCCGCAATCTGGTGGGCGGTTGTCACCGTTGCAGAACTGCTCTGGTGGGATGTCCTCGATTTGAGACAGCATCGGCGACGGTGGTGCCACGTAGGAAATTTCGTCAATTAGCGAAATCAGATGATCACCGCCGGGAGCAACTGGAAATTCGAGATTTAGGTAAATTAAAGTGGTAAATGACTAAAGCCGTGTCCAATGTCCCTAAACGGGGGATTTATACAGTGGAAATAAAATTCCTAGGTAGACCGTCTAACATTTTCGAAGTTGATTTTTGTGTGAAAAGCGCCTGTTTGAACAATTCTCTTCATCGACTTCCTTTAATGTGGATAGCGGGCCAGCTCTTGCTTAATATTTGGATATTCTCCTCGTCGTCTTTTCTCTTTGGTTTAACAAGGCTAAGCCATAGAATTTCTGGCGCTGCTAACAACTTACGTTGAGAGAAGTCGTTGATAGCTTGTACATTGGACAATAAATTCTATGGAAAATGAGAAAATTGGCAGACGAAAAAGTCGATGAAAGGGTCACCCCAAGGGGTCGGTCAATCTGGTAAATTTAAAATCTTCAAAAGATTTAAAATCTTTCAAAAAGATCGGGCAATCTTTGAAAAATAACATACACTTTTACTTCAGTCAATTAAATTCTTTCGACCATTCCTATTCATCGTTTATGTTTTCACCGTCAATAATGGAAATATGTTCTATCATCCTTAGGCAAATGGCTAAGTAACGGTCAATCAACAACAAACGTACCAAAAGAAGACCAGCGATTCGATTCAAATGGATTTGACGGAAGTGGAACCATTGGATTTTAGCTCGGGAAATAAGTATACTGTATCAATCCGGAGTCTCGAAAAGTAACGTGGAAGGCACCCGATATGTGTTCAAGCGTTGTCGGTATGAACTTATCGAAGCTCACAAGGACAAGCATCGATGATTTACGTTGGCAAAGCCATTTTCGAAATCTGGCAAAGAGAAAGGTTTGCTCCAGCATTGGGATCCAGTTGTCGGTCAATTGAGAAATCCAAGTAAAGCTAAAGTGAGGTTAAACATCTTAGTATCTAAAACTGAAATTCATAATAACTTTCTAGCTATTTTTCAAACTGTATGGTATTAGCCAGTATCGTCATTATCGTTGATTTTCTTATGTTTTTAACACAAATTACTTTGCTTAGACAGCTCGAAAAACTGTTTTGAAAGAGCGCCATCTACGACGTTTAACCTCACTTTTGCGTTACCTGTATTCCTCCATTGAGTTGCGAGGTGGAGATCAATGCATTGCTGGCTGTCTTGGCCGTTTATTACGACAGGCGCTTCGTAGCCGTTGAAACACTTGAAACCATGTTGAGTGGTTCGGTGTCGATCTACATTGCATTTAGCCGGCAGCGGGTGATGCACATTCCGAATGCCCATGCAGTGTTTGTGACAGGGACAGAAAGGAAACAGGATCAGGTGATTAATTAATTACTTTATATTGAGTCTCTCTAATGTGACTACATTAGACAACAAAAACTGGTTTCTTTCAAGATGCAAGATATTAAATAATTCGAATAAATTGTGGTACTTTGGAATTATACACGAATAAAAAAAAGTAGAGGAGAAACCGTTGTGTTTCACACATTGAGAAAGTATAACAGGTGTTGAATTGGGAGGGATAGCCAAACTCTTCGAAAATTATCGCTGGTCAATTCTCGGTAAATATTCACCCCTGCTTCAATGATTGCCTTCAGGGACAGCGTACCGAAAACGATAGAGCACGGGGAAGGAATTTATTACGAAAACATCGACAAGAAACGCCACTAAATAGCTCGGCTCCTAGGCCAAATGGTGCTCTTCAACCGCAGGTGATGGGTGAATTCACACGTCTAAATTTGTCTGCATCGTGACGAGGTTTTTCAAGTTTTTCTTCTTATTTTATCAGGACTTCTTCTGTCGGAACATCGGGAGAGCTTGGGGCATTTTAATCGTTCCGTCGTGTTGATCCATACCACGTCCTTCTTCTATATATGACTACGAGCTACACCAAGTTTGGCCCCTCTCATATGTATTCACCTTTCTGCCCTTTGGGAAGAGATTTTTTTAAGCACCATGGTATCGAACTGAAGCCGTGTTGTAGAGAGAGGAATGGTTTTCAAACACTTGAAGCAGTTTGTTCCCCCACAGGTTCAGCGTTTCATCGGCCGCTCTGGTGGTTAGAATTTGTCCAGCGTATTAAAATAGAATCTATAAAAATGGTTTTAGCATATCCTTTCCTGACACAGTGAGTCGTGTTGATGAACGTCGCACTTCGATTGTATATACACTGATAGGCAAAATAAAGTGCCCACCTCATCGTTTTTTCAATTTCTCTCATTTACTTGGTTCAAATTAAAGTAAACACACTGTATTTTTTTTATTATCTTATTTTTTATATTCTTTTTAAGTTTCACTTATGGAATACTGAAAAATAGGAGATTTACTTAGAGATAAAAAAAAAATCAATTTGTGTTGAAAAAAAAAAAACAGTGACAAAATAAAGTGCCCATTTCATTAAGGCTACAGAAAACATAAATTAAAGTAAAATAAAAGCATTTCAATAATTGATGTGTCCTCCTTTGGCCTTCAGGACCTCCTGCAGGCGCTTCGACATGCTCTCGACCAGGTTCTTTAGGTGCTGTGGATCTAGCTCTTCCCAGGCGCGCTCCAGGGCTTCAAAATAGTTATTTTTATTGGTAACACCAGTTTTGTCAACCCTGGCATCGAGAATCGCCCACAAATTCTCGATGGGATTGAGGACCGGGCTTTGTGGAGGCCAATCCAGCGGTTTGATCCGACAAGACTGGAAGAAAGACTTGGTCTTCTTGGCAGTATGCTTCGGGTCGTTGTCCTGCTGGAATACGAACTTCTCTTCAAGGCCCGTCTGGATCAGCGAAACCTCCAGATTTTCTCGCAGGATGTTGATGTAAGAACCTGCCGTCATTATCCCGTCGATTTTCACAATGCTTCCCACTCCACCCCACGAAAAACACCACCACAGACCATCACATTTCCTCCTCCATGCTTCATCGTGCCTTGGATGTGGCGCTCCTGAAGCTCCTCTCCCGATCTACACCAAACACGAACCCGCCGCTTTCGGTTAAACAGCTTGAATTTTGATTCGTCCGTCCAGAGAACCGTTTTCCAGAACCTTAGGGGCTTATCAGCATGCTCCTTAGCAAACTTAAGCCGTTTGGCTTTGTTTGCCTTGCTGATAAATGGGCGCTTCCGGGCAAGTTTGCTATTCAACCCCTGTGCTACGAGTCGGCGACGAACAGTTCGACTGGAAACTGATAACTGAAGGGTTTCCTGGATCTCGCGGACAGTTACCTTCGGGTTCTTCTTGACTTCGCGCATGATCTTGGTGTCCGTTCTCGCATCCGTTTTCCGCTTCCTGCCTCTGCCAGGGCGATCCACCACTGATCCAAACGTTTTAAGCTTCAGACGAATTTTGCCAACCGCTGCCTTACTGATACTGTACTTCTTAGCGACAGCCCGGTGCGATTCACCGTTTTGCACATCACGAACGACCAATTTTCGGATACACAAGGGAATTGCTTTCGAAAGCACTGCGTTCTCCATTTTTTTTTCAATTGAATCAAATGCGATCACGTATACAAATGCACCAGGTTGAGCCGTTTGCTTCAAAACATGTCAAAATATCAAAACATAAACAATCGAGGAGTCTTCCAATGGAAACTTATCGAAAACATATCGATTTTTGAAGTGGGCACTTTATTTTGTCACTGTTTTTTTTTTCAACACAAATTGATTTGTTTTTCTTTAAGTAAAACTCCTTTTTTTTTTCAGTATTCCATAAGTGAAACTTAAAAAGAATATAAAAAATAAGATAATAAAAAAAATACAGTGTGTTTACTTTAATTTGAACCAAGTAAATGAGAGAAATTGAAAAAACGAAGAGGTGGGCACTTTATTTTGCATATCAGTGTACAAGCAGTAAAGATCAGTTTTAGCTTTCCATACCAAAAAATCGCATTTGTTTTAAAATATAGCATGGTTATGCAACAGAAACTATGTTCGAAGTCAGCTGGACACTCCCGTGTGAAACAACAAAAACAATCATTCGTGAGGCGTAATATGAAAACAAATACAAATAAGTAGGCATAGTTTTATTTTAAAACACTGAAGAATAACAGCGGCTTTTGTCAAACTGTCATAAAAGATTTTAAATCCTTAGAACATCATCTGATCATTTTCAAAGATCGGAATCAAAATTGGAGATATCTGATCAAATGATCAGGAAGTATGACCCCTTGGGTCATCCACAATTAAGCTCATCACGTCTGATTGTGGTAGTGTGCCTTCTGAAATGTAGTAGTGCGGTTTTGGATGAAAACATAACAAACTGCTGTCAAAAAGATTAAAAACGGTAAGCCAACTTTTAGTTTATCTGTGGGAAAACAAACAATTTTTACACGACGATAGACACGTGCGATAAACGTCACTAAGCTTAATACATGTTCAAAACAGCCTCTCTTTAAGGGTGTGACCCTGGCGTAAAGGTTAACCACAGAGAACAGACATTCATGTCCATATACCTTTGTCTTGAAAAATGTGTGTAACATTATAAGGTGGGCTACGGTATAAGAAGCTAGTGCAGAGAAAAAGAAACAAAACTTTTCAGGTTATTTGCTAGGCTTTTTATTGATAACCATTGACTAGACAGTTATCGCACAACTACAGCGCCGCCTACAAGGAGCATAACGACATACATTTGGAATGCCGGTTTAAAGTTTTACACAAGTAGCAGACCGAAGATGAACGTCTGTTCTCTGTGAGTTAACATCCATACCTCTCACGGCAAAGTCACGAGTTCGAATCTCACCCACGGACAAGTTACGAAAATACCCAAAAGGTATTTGAGTGACTATGACGGGAGATGAACCAGCCCATGGCTGAAAATCTCGTTAATCAAGGAACTAAAAAAGCCTCTCTTTCATTTGTATTACTGTCCCTTTTTTTCTCATGGAAAAATTACTCTATTTTCGTAAAAAAGTGGAACAACTCAATTTATAAGTTCTTCCACAATTTACGAAATTTGAGTAACTTTCCCGTGTGAAAAAAAAGGACAGTGAGACAAATGAAAGAGAGGCAGTTTTGAGCGTGTAGATACGTTTGCGTTCCGTTGACGTAAAATTGACATAAAACCTACGGGAAAACTGTCAAATTCACACAAACGCATTCGCAACGTATCAATTGTGGGCCAGCCATTCTGAGCCAAGATAATTGATTGACGTAGATAGGGCCTTTCTGTGCGTTGTAGGAGGCTGTATAGTAGCGCGAAGGTGAACAACCGTCTGGATTCTGGTTCCCATAAGGGGCTATTCATAAACCACGTAGGCTTGTCTGGGGGGAGGGGGAGTGGCTTCGACCAAAGTCTACGCTCCATACAAAATTTTAAAAAAATGTATGGAGAAAAGTCTACGAGGGGTTACGTGATTTATGAACTGGCCCTAAGTAATAGCCATTCGAAGCTCATCCTGCCATTACTGTAGTTCTACTTATGAGGTCTAGCTTCTTTTGCTGCTGCGACGTTAGCCACGCAACAGCTCTGCATCCAAATATTCGAAGCTTTTCCAAATCGGGTTTCTGTTTCAGCCAAACCTCCGCTGGAGTCTTCTGATCAGCAATTGAACGAGTTGGGCTGCTGTTCACTAGGTAGATTGCACCAAGTTCCGCTTCACCCCACATTGGCTTTGGGACATTTGATTCAACCAGCGTCATGCTGTCCGGTTAAATATTTCTGCTATATAGAACCAAAAATTCAAAATATATAAGTTGAACTGAAAAGTTCTGGGCCTCACACATAGATTTTTTTTTAAATTTACCTCATTTACAGTTAGTACCATCCTTCAAAAGATAGTTTTCAAAATTTCATGACATTCTGTTCATTAGTGTTTTTGACTTACTGTGCTCAGAGTGACGCTTCCTTTGGTTATTTTCAAAATAATGGATTAAAGAATATTTCGTATTTTAATATTACATTGCTTCTTTATGAAAAAAAAAACACCGTTCAAGCAATATAATGGTTTGAATAATCCATCAGAAACAACAATAAAACGATGGTTTACGATGAAACAACAATAAAACCGATGATACAGAACGCAGTGGAAGAGGTCCAAACGAGGCGGTAACACCAGAAAACATTAAAAATCCATGAAATCGTTTTGAATGTTCGGAAAGTGAAGTTGTGTAAGTTAGCTGACATCGCAAAGATATCAAAAGAACATGTTGGCTTTATATTGCGTCAGAATTTGTCCATGAGAAAGCTCTTTTCAAAGCTGCTCGTGTTTGCTCACTGGTAATCAAAAACAACAATGTGTGATTCATTCTAAGCAGTGTTTGGCTATGTGTAAACCTAACGAACTGGAATTGTTGCGTCGATGCGTGACAATGGATGAAACATGGATCCACCACTTCACTCCAGAATCAAATCGATCGTCATCTCAGTGGACAACAACTGGAGAAACTCGTTCAAAGCGCCCGAAAGCACAACAATCAGCTGGAAAGGTTATGGTATCTGTATTTTGTAATGCGCATGGTATAATATTCATCCGACTCCCTTGAGAAGGGAAATAACATCATAAGTGAATATTATACAGCGTCATTGGAGCGTTTCGAGGACGAAACAGCGAAAAAACGGTCCCATTTGAAAAAAAGAAAAGAAAAGAAGTACTGTTTCATCAAGATAACGCACCATGTCACAAGTCAATCAAAACAATGGCAAAACTACATGAATTGAACTTCGAATTGCATCCGCATTAGCTGTATTCTCCAGATTTGGTTCGCAACGACTACTGCCTGGAGGTATGATGAGGTTTATCGCTGAAACTGAGGCCTATTTAGAGGCAAAAGAAAATCGTTCTACAAAAGGTTGATCGCAGCCATCACAGCAAACCGTACTTGAAACTGACGTGTTTTACTTTTGCTGCGTTATTTTCGCGAAAAAATCTCAAACAATACACTGCCGATCAAAATAACTTGACCGATGATGGAAAAAACAATTTTTGGACTTTTCACCCCCTTTTTTCTGTGTTGAAAAAGTTCTAATTGTACTTTCAAGAGAACGTACATAACTGAAGTTCATTTAACATTTTGAAATACATATATCATGAAAATGACTAAAGAATTAAAAATAATCTGATAAACACATTTAAACGCATTTTTCATCGAAGTGACCACCCTTTAGAACAGCCGCACACATTCTCGGCATTCTTTCGACAAGTTTCTGCATCGTCTCAAGTTTAATATTGTT